>JAFBJT010103277.1:13207-31434 GCA_016785325.1 Chascanopsetta lugubris
CGAATAGGAAAGAAAATACTTTAATAATATAACGCCTACTCATCAAAAAGAAATGTATAATTTTGTATTCTTTTTTTGATTTCAACTTTTCCTATGAAATCCCTCTCACTGCAGAGGCGAGGGGCGAGGATTGTTGAAAGCACTGTAAATAGCCCGGATCCCTCGTTCTCTCTAATTGCCAGAAGCAAAAGAAAAGTTTTAATGGGCTCTGAAGACAAACTGCATTTTAAATGACAGAGGGAAAAATGCGAGGATGCATATGTATATACATCCATGACGGATAAGAGGAGAGGAGGAGTGAGAGCTGCGTTCAGCCTTGAGGGTCATGACAAAGAAGAGAGGAAGAGGGATTACAGTAAAAATAGAAAGGGATGGGGGGCGGGGGGCCGGGGGGGTGGGGGGGGGGTGGTTGAGGGAGAGACTCAAAGGGAGATTACAGTGGAGTGAAAGTGTGCCAGAGAAGCTGTTGGAATACGTCTGCGCGATGTTGGCGATGTTGCTTTGTTGGGGGATGTTTTTCGCCGGATTCTCGACAACCTCGCCGTATCTCCGGGGATTAGATTAAAGAACACAGCGTCCAATTTCATACCTGGCTTCCCACAGCCGGTCCTCACGGTCTGACATTTACTCACTAGCATCATGCCCTTTCTAACCCCCCCCCCCCTCCCCCCTCCCCTCCTCATTCTCACTGTGATACAAACAAGAGGCAGTGAACAAGATGCCTGATGCCTCAGAATGGAAATATACAGCCTGATGGGATTAACCATATAGGGTTTGGTGGGAGTTGCTGCCACCCCCCCTCCCCCACACACATACACACACATACACACGCTGCCGGCTGATTTGACGTTCTTCTCTGCATATTTACGTCCGAGTTTACGGGACAATGCCGGGTGGATGGCTGCACATCTCGAGGGTTATAGGCTGAGCTGCGAGGAACTCGTTGACCCCTGATCGACAGCGATAGACGTCTTATTTCTGATTCTACGTCGTCTCCGCTCACAGAGTTCATGCCGCAGTTTGCATCTCGCTGCTTATTTAAAAAAACGCTTCGCACCATTGACTTTTTCCTCACAGTCTGAGAGGTTGAACAACTTTGGCTCAGGCTTTTCATACTGTGCGTGAGCCAAAGTCTTTAAAATACAACACTGAATGTAGATGCGTGAATAAACGCTGAACATTAAGGATCGAAAAGATCTCATCAGTGGACATGAGCTGATGAATATAGTTTCAATCATTTGTCCAATTCATCACAGGAGTTCCTGATGAGGCCTGAATGAGGTTCAATGCGTTAGATTGACGCGTATCTTTGGATTTTGATTATGCTAATCTGTGAACGGGGAAATTCGGCCAATGCAGCCACATTCAAAGTTACAGTCTGCTGAATTGGTGGTGGTTTAAAGCCAATCGGTGACAGTAAAAGTTGGCCCCTCCTCCTCTATCCAACAATGGCATAAGGAGGCGCAGTGAGCACAACATGCATGGCAGGCTACAGTTTTTATGAAACGATACATTTGAAAAAGTTACATTATTTTATAGTATTGAGTATTTTTGTACCTCTGCCCTCAAATATCTGCTCTGGGCTTTTTAGTATAATAATACTACTACTACTACTACTACTACTACTACTACTACTACTACTACTAATAATAATAATAATAATAATCATCATCATGATAAAAATAATCCAGAAAATAATCCTGGTTGTCTGAATTATGACGTCTCTCACATGACACGTGCACGGTGAGACTAAAAAAAGGTAAAATATAAAAACGTCTCAAGTGATTTGCAGGAGTCAAAACTATTTCAAGAGCAGTGGCATCATTGCGTTAATAACCCCCCAACCCCCACCCCCACCCCCACCCCCCCGCAGGTATGGACGACAGCACCGAGTCATAGAAGCGCCACCCAAGTCTTATTAAGAGCTGAGCCTCCTTTTATGAAGTGGCTGTATTGTGGTATTTCCCTTTCGGGCTCGGCGGCGCGAGGTGACTGATGCGCTCCGCTGCCGAAGGAACCGGAGGAGCCCTCTGGATCCGGCTCCAATTAGAGGGCTGTGGAAAGTGGGGTGACACCAGCTGTGACACCCCCGGCAGGTCGCAGGTTCCTCCGTGCTGAGTGAAAGGTAAGAGACGACTCGGTGACAAAGGCTCACTGAGGCGCAAACGGCAGCAACCTGAAACGTTTCACCTGACGGTTCAGAACGGGCCAAGAAGAGGAGGAGACTCTTTGAGGGCTTTCATCTCTCTGGGCTCTGTTTGTTGTTGTTTTTTTGAGATTCTGCCCCATTTTGAATAAATAAATAAAAATTTATTCAACCATTAGAAATCGTGAAATGATGCGTATTGGCCATAGTCCCAAAAACGAAATACGTATTCACGATTTTTTACTTTTTAACTTTTGTATTTTTTGCTTATTGCATGACTTCAGGCGCATGACGCGACTTTTTTCAAAGAATGAAAAGGATTTTTTTTACAAAAATTTAACAATTGAACATGACCATGACACATGAAAGCACTGTGCGTATGAGCGAGTTTTACAGCATCTCCTGACATCAGGTTCGAAGGACCGTGGATGTGTGATTATGTAGAATGAGGATTTTAAAGCTGAAAACTTTTCTCTCTCACCGCAAAACCAACATTCTGTCATTGAGCTTGCGCGAGGACGCTTCGTCAATGCGCCTCTCAGCCTCTCACTCGCTTTCACATTCACACCTGCACCTCAAATACACTCCCTCCTGGTTGTTAGTTGAATAAGCAGGAATAGTTTGTGAGAATGTCAGACTGTCTGAGCATATTGAAAGAGGCTGTGTATATAAGGGCAATTGTGTCTGAGTTATAATAAAGGAAATCAATGGTTGAGTCCAACATTCCTCCTCTTGAATCCCTAATTATGAGTCTGGCAGTAAATATTGAGGTCGAGAGAGAATCATAAAATGTGTCAAGTCAGCTGCTTCCTCTTCCACTTCACTTCTTGGAAATATCTCATGCAATTAGTTAAAGGTCCAGTGTTTAAGATTTACTATGTTACGTTTTTGATCTCTTTAATGGCAGTGGGCCTGTCACTAGCCAATGTGAGTTGTTTATGTGTGGCTGCGTCGGCCATCTTGGGCAGCGGAACCCAATCTGCATAAAGCCGTGCGTGTCGGCGATCAAGTGGATATTAAGCTTTCATATTCATCAGCTGTTACGCCTCCATCGCTGACACCTTTCATTAGCTGAGACCTTTGAATTTAGTGGGTTTTATTCTCTGAAAATAAAACTGAAAACAAGAGAACTATTGTTCTGTATTGTGGATCTGTCGAGGGAGAATTCCTCTGAGGAGCCAGTGGTTCTGGTGTATGCAACATTTTTTACACTGATAAATATTGCTACAGCTATGTGTAAAAATGAAATTTCTTGCTATCATCGTTTTTGTATAATTTATTGTTATTATTATTATTATTATTATTATTATTATTATTATTATTATTATTATTATTATTATTATTATTTTTATTGTTATTGTTATTATTATTATTATTATTATTATTATTATTATTATTATTATTATTATTATTATTATTATTATTATTATTATTATTATTATATTTTATTTTCTTTATTTAGTTAATGCATTTAACCTGCGGATAGTTTAACCTCTGTGGAGGCCATTGTGCTGAAATAGGTTATTTACGAAGGATGAGATGAGGAGATTCACATGCAATACGCAACTTCACCACCGGGGTTCACCTCATCCAACGTCTTAAAGCCGTAATTACAGTTTCCTGCATGGAACCAACCAGAGAGGGAATGAGTTCCAAAGAAAAAAAAACGCCGGACCACTGGATTGGCCGAAGATGTTAGGAGACCCTGAAGCAATTTGTTGACACTCACCAAACATGTTGCCGATGTGTCCGTTCCTGGTGAGCGGCCGCAGCTCGTTCTTGCCCCAGGCGTAGCGCTTGTAGTTGTCCCAGGCAAACTTCATCATCTGCAGCGGAAACAAAGGAGAGAAGAAGCGGCGGTCAATGCACTGACAGGCGGACGAGCGGGCGGGCGAGCGAGCGAGCGAGCGAGCGAGCGAGTATCCCTTCCCCAAACCCAGATGTAATTAAGTTGGTATAGCTCAAGGCGAAGGCAATGATAGCTTATTGATCAGGACGGGATTAAGGACAAACATGCAATTATCACACATAAGATTGACATTTCCCTCACAGCTCTGCCCCCTCTCCCTCCCTCCCTCCCCCCCTCCCTCCCCCTCCCTCCCCCTCCCCCTCCTCCTCCTCTAAAATTAAAGATTGAATGATGGCAGCAGATGAAAAGCATCTTTGACAGATAAGGAAACGTCTCAAGAGTAGAAAGTTTTGTTTTCTTTTTAAGCCCGCGCTCGCTTCTCCTCCTCTACCGATAATGGAAAATAGCGATATGGAGGCAATTTGCAAAGATGAAGGAAACGCTCTTTGATGCGGTGGAGGAAAAAGAAGACGAGCGAGCCATGAAGAAGAAGTACAGAGTTTAGATGAGTGACACGTCTTTGAGGAAGTTGCAATTAACTTCGCAGGATGTTGAAGAAGCGTCGCTACGCGATAACTCAATGTCCACGTTTGACAAATCACCCGATCAGAAAACTGACAGGGTAATTATTTTCAATCAGTCATCAATGGAGATCCCACTATATTAGTCAATAATGAAGAACAGGAGGAATTCTAAGGAAGAATAGATGGTGAGAGGCAGGTCCAGGAAAAGGTAATAAAGCTGAACAATTCCAGACTTCTCTGATTGGCCAGCTGTTTCCCAAAGTAGGAACCGTCTCACTAATTGACGAATCAGACTCCGACTCGCCAGCGTGATGTCAGCTCAAACAGAAAGTGGAATAAAAATTCAAGTTTCGCAACATCTCCTTCACAAACCGAACACAAACACAACCTTTCGGTGACATGTCGTATTTTTAAAATGTTTCTCCTGACGGAAATAAATCATGCAAAAAAACTCAAATACAATTATAATATTAGATCGGAAAATCAGTCGTCGAGCCTGATGTTCCGATAGGAATATACTTCAGTGATGGGACGTGATGTTCTGAAAGCCCCTGATCTGAAGAACACAGCATTCTTGCAGGACTGCAGCCTTCGAGAGCCGTCCTCACATTTCCCCAGTGATAAAGTATTTAGTCATTCCACCAGCGACTCACTCATAAGCTCCGCCCAGTCAGAGTATTACATTTTGTGCCTATTAGCAGCCACAACAGAGAGGGTAGATGTATTTACAGCGTTTGTGTAGAAACAAACAGTGGACTGGAATCAATAGAAATGTAAAGGAAATGCAGGAGGGCGTCCGTGTACGTTTGAGTGGAGTTCTCCCGGCAAAGAGAAGCTCATAAAATACCATTGTTTTCAGCAGAGCGCAGCTGATTCCCCCTCGCTGCAATAAGACGGACACCCAGACCTGAATTAGATCTGTTTTTTTTTTTCTCCCTCCCTGGATTTTCACAGTAACACGATGTCATCTCTATTATTGCTACACGAGACCCCTCCACTCTCCAGTGGGCTCAGATAAGCCCGAGAGAAAATAGAAAAAACAAAAATAAAACAACAACGTGAATCCGATCGCCTGCGACGAGGAATCCAGCTGAAAATGGTCTCCGCCTAAGAGGCTCATTACAGACGCCTCGAATAACACGGGACTGCACACACACACTAAAACCACCTCCCAGCTCCATTATGCATCATGTGCTGCATAACTTGGATGCAGGTCAGAAAATGGAGCTTTGATTACATTGAATTATGTCGTATTATATTATTTTGAAGTTCGCCAGTGAAATTGTGATTCTGTGTTTGTGCTGCATTGTATATATTATTCTAAAAACATCGACGGTTCAGAAGATAAGGGTCATCTTTGTTGTTATCTTCCGTTGGCTTTCTTTGGGGAGCGTAGCTATGTGATTTTCTTTCATTTACACAAACAAATATTAACCCCGTATGTGAAATAACATAAAGAAAACAAGCTAAGAAATATGATTAAAAGGAAACGGCAACAAAGAATCCTGTAATGGAAGTTTGTTCACAGTGGTAATTATTTTACTCAGAGAGAGCAAAGAGAGAAAAGGAAAAGGAAACAGACGCTGAAGTTTGATTTGAAAGTCACTCTTTTATACCGTCTGGCCTTCTCCTGCTGCTTTGAGAGAAAAAGAACCGAGCTAATGGAAAAAAGTACTCGGGATTAGGTAAATGTTAGAGCTCGGAGTCCCTCTGGGTTTGTTCTGAAGGATGTTACAGACTACGTGGCACTTCATCACTGGAGAACATATCAAATGGACGTTTTCATGATGTTTTAAAGCAGCGTCAGGCCAAATGTACGTGCGTGTCGGTGCCTACGAGTGAGCAGTCTGTCACACGCATAACAAAATGAGACTCTTTCAATCTCATTTAGTTGCCCCGTGGATCAGCGATTATGTGAGAGGTTGCGCTCAGGGGCACAGAAACGATCACGATCTGACGGGAGCCCGGCCGTCGCTTGGTTGGAACAATTGGTTTGTTGTTGGTCTGAGGGGATCGATAACAACACAGAGCCGGTGATTAAAATGAATGAGGGTCTGACCAGAGATGCAACACGTCAATACCAAGACTGTAGGTCAGAGGTCATGAACTGCGAACAGTCATGGAACACCAGCCAGATCATTATGGGACTGTTGGGTAAGTTGTCATTACGTTTGATGAACCACGATATTCATCACATCCTACATCTGCGTCCGAGCGCCGAGCTCAGACAAACTCTGCAGTTTAGGTTTACATTCTTTTTTGCAATCAATTTCATCAATGGTCTGATCCGGATTTACATCTTTCCGAGAGCTAAATGTAGCGTTCGGTTGGTCACTGTGACCTTGACCGTTGACCTTTGTCAGCACCAAAACATTACCGGGTAATAAGCAACTGTAGGTGTCGAGGAGTCATGACGTTCACGTTGTTACACTTGGCCCATCCTGTCCCTACTCTACTTTGGATTCAGCTAACATTTGACCCAAAACAGAAAACCTGAAAACATAATGCCAATCGCTGCTTGTTGATGGATGCAAAAGTTTCAAATACTCACCATCATTACTTCAAGCGTCCGACGGAATTTACAACGATAAGATCCACATTAAGTCTAAAACCTGGACAAAAAGACTCAGGGCTTCCTGTCATAAACACACGGCCCGCGGCCAAAACCCGGCCCACACGAGGGTCCAAGCGAGTCCCGCGAGAGTGTAAAAATTCCTAAATGGATGCTGGAGGTTGTTTATGATGTTTTGGAGTTGTTGTTGATGGTTTGTTACGCTTATGGTTTTAATGGTGGTGCCCACTTGCGATCATATCGGGGCGTACGTGGCCCCTGAACTAAAATGTGCTCATATGGAAATTGGTTTCATTGTTATAGCAAAGAGAGAAGTCATAATAACACTATAATGATTGGCCTCTCGTTCCTAAGATGGTCAGCATGAGTTCTTCTCGGGCCAAAAAGCCCCACAGTACAGGATCATTTCATCAATGGTAATGAAGCAGAAAATAAATCCTTAAAAACCTTGATTCCCATCATGAAGTACTGACCTTGCCTGAGTATGAAACGTTAGTTATGTAACTACAGATCTGAGTGTTCTGCTGTGACGGATACGTGTGCTTTTAAAACTCAAGGCTCTCGTCGGCAATTCTTTGTGTTTCTGGGTCTGTGAGATTCACATCTGCTACTTCCCATTAGCGCAGGCTGAAACTCTCTGAAGGTGCATCAGCACAGATTGCCAGTGACGGTGAGAAGGGGCTGATGTGTAAATGTGCGAAAAGGCATAACGGAGTGAGTGGGAGCAGGAGGTGTGCCCATGCGCCGCTGATGGTGAGAGGTGGAGACGGTGGACGCCAGTTGGTCTTTTTTTGGTTGAGTGCCGACTGCAGCGATATTAGCTGTGTATCAACTCTGAGCCAAAGAATGAAAGCGCGGCTGCAAATGTCCGCCATCTCATTTTATGAGACAATAGCCACTATTTCCACAATAACCGCCACATCCCAGCGGTGGTAACAGCCTCATGAGCTCTCTTCACTTTGCTCAAATAACATAAGTTAGCTTTTATTGTTGTATAATCTGCTGAAATCTATGGTAACTTGTCTTCCAGGAGCTACATAAAGAACAATAAAGAGAATTTAACTTTAACTTAAACCAAGTTGTAACACTAAGTTCCAACAGTTGCTCAGAATGGACAATCCCCCAAAGAAGATCTCAAGATCTTGCATTACCCATGGGTCACTGCCTTCTCTTTGTCAAGAGGTGGGGAGGCTTGTGTGTTGGTTGCAATGCTCAGCTTGATCAAAAGATGTCAGATAGCTGTTAACATCACATCATCAAGATTGGGGCAAGAAAAAGGAGGAAAAGATTATGTAATGTGACGTCGCTGGAAGGGAAAGGTCTAAATTTAGAGGTTGGATGAAGATTAGTATCTTTTGAATGAAAGGCCTGAAGTATCAACTGAGTAACCCGACTACTGGTTGTGGAGAATTCTCCATTGAGTTAATCTCCAAAAATAGATGCAGACCCTACAAAGACCCCTATCAAAGGCACCTTGATGCCCCCAAAACATGAGACCACAAGAGCCGCGATAAGACTGTTTACTAGCATCTGATCTCTGGCAAATAGTTTCCAAACAGCTCTGCTTCTCTCCTCAAGAGTAGAAACACAGACAAGATGGACATGTACACATGTAAACTGCATAAACACTCAATCGAAAAGTTGGACCAGAAAGAAGAAAACACTCAGGATGATAAAGGGAAACTCCACAGTCGTCACTTTCTCTGCTCTATGCCTCCCGGCATTTTGGCGGAGGAACTGCAGCAGGATCACACAGGCGCTCGAGAGTTAAGACTTACTGTAACTTCAATTTCAAAGCTTGGATCCATCATTTGCTGTATTTTGTCCAATGGCACCGAAGGCATTGCTTCCCGTTATGATATTCTCCGGTTTTGCGATGTTCCGTTAGTATTGCAGGTCTCAACAAATCTGGCAGAACCACAGATAAATTGGTAAAATTCCATTCTTCATGCAAAGCGAGCAAAAGGTAGAAATTGACAGACCATAATGAAGTGTAGCTGTGGTAGACTGCCAGGAGAATTCACGGTGGTTATTGCTAATGAGCCAATAATGTGGGCTGAGGGGAGATCACCGTGTTGCTCCATCGTAAACACGGTACTGACAGCCGGGTTTGGACTCAGTGGACCCCTCGCGGCTCCCAAAGAGGCAGACATGCAGAGATCAACGGTCGAGCTGCACAATTTGTAGCTTATTTGTAACTAATTACAGCGTCCGACGGAGCAAGAGACCCGATATCACAACATTCTAGAGCTGTGTGGCTTCACTCAAGGAACTTCCAACCAGTCCACTGACGAGAGGCCTCACACATTTGGAAGACAGTTATTATTAAGATCAGTGAGCAGTGTGTAAACATCCGGTTAGCTGACGGTACAAAGGGTGGTTCTGGTACTGTGGGTTTTCTTAGCTCCTCTAGCAACGCTAGAAACTTCCATCCGCAGCTTTTCATCTACAATTGATGACGTGACGCCTCGCTGCTGGTTCATGGTATCAGATGGAACTAATTCACTTGATGAGAGAGCTAAATCAAACATGGCTGCTGTGTACTCCCTGATCACCGCCGTCATGTCGAAGAGAGTTTGTCCGAGGAAAGACCTGCCACTCTATAGCCCTGTACGACCACCTCCAAGAACTTCACCTCTGGATCTGCATTGTACGGATGGCCTCCTAAAATCTGAACATGCATCTGTTATCAACACATTCTCTCAGAGACTTAACATTTTGGGAACCACGTAAACAATCTTTGTCATAAACAAGTGGAGAACGTTTCCATCCAATGACATTGAATTACAGCCCTGCCCTTTGAAATTAAAAGGTTGACCGCAATTACTTTTTTATGCATCATAGACCTGGTTATTAAGCATCTCAGAGAATCATATTCATTAACATCATTTCATAACTTGCAATCTTTTTGGAAGGTCAAAAAGAGTAAACAATCCATTATTAGGATTTAGAGGATTTTAAGCAGCGTCGGATCCACGTATACAATTCTTACGCTTGAGTTTTTCTGCGTGCAATTGCATGAATATTTAAATTGTTGTTTTCATTAATTTGGAATGGGATGTTTTATTTTTGTTTAATGATAGAAGAACGTAAAACATAATAGTGTATCTATTATACACAACTTTACTCATAATGTTACTAGCAGTAATTAAATGCTGAGAATGAAAGTGAAGTTCTCAAGGTCAAGAAGTTGGCAGTGCTGTGCTTTCTCTATTTCCCTACTATCAAAGACGTAAAGACCTCGCGTTCTCTAAAGCATCAAATCCATCACCTTTACTATCACGGCTGAAGATAACAAATGTGCAGCTGTGCCGCTAATTAAGCTCCATCCAAACGGAGCAGCTTGCATATCTACATTTAGTTCATCCAGTCTTTTGCAGGCAGCCTCAAAAAATAGTTATGGAAACAGACCAATTCAGGCCGGGAAAGAAACGAAAAGGCACCTCGAACAAAAATCCTGCAGCAAAGCCCTCTGGAGTTTCCAGGTGCTTTAAGAAAAGGCTGCGAGCGGCTCAGAGTCCACAGAGGATGCCGATACACTTCCACAGACAGGAGCATGACACCCACTGGGACCATCCTAGTGGAAAGTGTACACACTCGTGGTGCCGTCTGGAAATACAGACACTGGCATCAATCAAACAGCATGTGGTATGAGACCAATACTCTTTTCCCTGCTCTGAGTTTCCCCATATTCATCCATCATGACATGAAAATCATCATCATGCTTACTTCACCCTTCATCCAGTCGAGAAAGAGAATAATCCAGCACGGAAACAAGCCACAGTACCTCATAAACTAAATTTGAGCAGTTCTTCTGTGTTTGCATTGACTCAATCAAATTTGAGAAAACACAGAGAGGAGTGTTGCTGCTACGACAGCAGGTCTGTTCTTAAGCAAATGAATGAAAGCATTTACCATCAATCAAGGAGATAGTGAGTATTCCACTGTTTGATCCTTATTTGCTTCCAAACTGACACAATGACTCGTTTTCACTTGACAGGAAAATCCCCTCAAACTGACAAAACAATAAAAGGTCAAACTTTGACAAACAGAAAAAGTAAATATGCTCAGGACTGAACAGCGCTAGAAATGTATAGTCCAACAAAAGCCTCAGGTGACTCTGCTATAGATGAGCGTTTCACACCTTTCCATGACCATGATGATGTTTTAGTGATGTGTCACCTGAATGCACAGATAGCAACACAACGTAGCTTAGTGACAATTTAATGGTGATAACTTGCACTTATGTGCCATGGCCAGAAGACGAATATGTCTCAAAGTGTCCCACTACAAATGGTGGGGGAATTAATGTCAATAATTTTGTGTTCCCATCAAAAGCAATTAGAGTCTGAGGCTATAATGACTTCTGTCTGCAGGCGGGAGTGAACGCCTATTCAAGAAGTTCCACAAAAACAGGTTTAGCACTGAGCTCAAATGGATAAACAAAACAAGCAGCGGAAGAATCATGACTGAAGCAAAGTAGTACGTTTAAACACCTGGATTAGAAGCATCACCACAGAGAATACTGACAACTAATGTTAAAACAAAGGTAATTCGGGTAAATAAAGGATCCACTAAGTATGTTTCTAAACATGCCTCAGAGCACTTGACATTTTCCCACCCTGCGTGTTATCTGATGCAGATGTTATATTTGCCTTCACGTGTGCGGCATCCCTTTTAATCTGAGGAGGCTTTGGGTGGATGGAGGATAATAAATCACATCCTGACACCCGGCATGGCAGCCCCAAGACGCCGCTGCATTAACGAGGTGCTGTGTCATCACCCCAAACCGAGGGAGACCTTTGGCAGCGAAAATACAGATTCAGCTTTCGCCCTGAACGTCACACCTTAACTCTCTACAACCCAAACTCCTACTTACGGTATGAAACACAATGCCTATTAAGGTGCACTCGTGACGATGAGGCCCTTCAGGGCAGCACCACGCTGGTGGTCACTTGTGCGGCAAGCCCAGATACAAAGGCTGAGGTCGGACAGCCGGGCGGCAAAGAGCTGCAGATCATCCGTGCATGGAATTAATGAACGTCTGGTATCAACACTGGCAGATCAGCAGAGCCGTTAAAGTAGCAGAAGTCACTGGGAGGCGTTTGAGCAAAAGCGTGAACAGAGACAAAGTAAACACACACTCGAAAACACAACAGATTCCTGAACGTGTCCTTATCCTCCTTGTAATCAAGAGGAATCGAGTCAGGAAGCTTCGGTACAATCTCTTGCAAGTCTGTTCATTACGGGTGGAGCGACCTGCGTCAGTCCCCAGAGACCTGGCCGCCATTGTTTTTCACCGATGTGATTCTCTTGTCTACCAACCCCTTTAGAAAAATCATGTAATACAATAACGTGTAAATCACATACACATCTGGTAGTTCTACTTAAGTCGAAATCAAGCCTTGTCTTTACCATGTAAACACTCTTTGTACAAAACAAGCGCGTACATATTTCCTTGGATGCCTCTCGCTCTTTGGCAGGTGTCCTCGTGGCTCCCTCCAAAACCTGATCATTAGGAGAGATATGTGAGGCCTGTGCCAAGTCGTCTCCTAAGCGCTCCCCACCGTTAGGTTTGAGAGTTCCAAAGCGCCATGAAAGATTCATTCCAGGAGAGGGAGAGAGTCGCCACAAGGAGCCCATTAAAATCTCTAAATTCGGGTCTTGAATTGTCGGGGAGGTGGACCTGGAGTATTAACCGAGCCTAAGCTGCCCCGGGAGAGAGCCAGGAGAGGATGAACAATGGGGAGGGAAAGAGACGAGAACAGGACTCTCGCCTGTTTGAGGACAGACCTCCAGGAAGTTAAAATCAGAGTCTGGTTTAACATTTCAGGACTTGGTCAGAAGGGCCGCGGACTGTGGCAGGTTCGCATATATCAACTTTTAAGTCAACTTTCAAGATTCTCAGGCGGTTTCAGTCAATGCAAGGTTCCTTGACGACTTCGTGAACCCGACAACGACAACCCTCTGGCCCTCGGCTTTGTGAGAGTAAAAGGCAACTCAATGAGGTAAAGTCCAGTGGCAGTTGAAGTCATAAAAGCAGCCAGCTGGGAAATGGTGAGAATGTGGGTTTGGCAGTAACAAAGTAAGAAAAGGTAAAACGGAGGACAGGATGTGAGTGTGTGATGGTGCAACAAACCAGGAGGTTGACAACATTCATCACAACATCAGAAACAATTTTGCTTGGGACTAGAAAAGAAAAAAAATGAAGGCTGCTCTTTGGAGTACGTCAATCATTCTGATCTTCTGACAAATTGCTGCTTGGAAGATTTCCACAATGACTGGGCTGAATCCATTTTTGTTGATTACTGGTGGACAATGTAAAATGGGTCAATTATAGACATGGATACACAGAGAATAACCACTGCAGTTTCCTTTAGCATGTTCCATCTCACTGCTTTTACAGCTCAAGACTCTGCAGAACAATAGAGGAAAGTCCACTTCTCGGTGCATTAGAGGAGAGTCAATAAGAGCAAACAGAAAAATGAATGTTGGACCTTCAATTTCTAAGGCCTTTGATGCACTTCTGAGAATTCGAACACAGCTCAGTGTCTGCTTGCCAACATGTTCAGAACTTGCATGGTGAAAACGAGACATTTTCAAAGAGATGCAACTCAACAGTGTCACTCACGACAGCAAATACCACAAGAAAGGTCAGATTTGTCGAGCTTTACCAAGTTGCACACTCGCAGATTTTCACAGACCGATAATTCATCCTTCCACCAATGTTAGAGGCAATACATTGGTGGTTTTTGTATATTCTTATTTTTAAAACAAAACAAAACAACCAAATAGCGAGCAAATTGAATAACTAGCCAACTGACCAAAAAGCAAATACACAAAGAGCAGACAAATCACACCGCTAACGCTAATAACTCCCACACAAACACCATGGAGTAAGAATCAGCAGACCAAAAACTTCACTCGGAGACTGACATCTAGAATGAAACAGTGGATCAATACACTCTTTCAAAAGCTTCTTCCAGCATTCACTGTGCTACGAGAGTAATGTTTGTCAGCGCGGAAACTCTCAAGGCTCCATCACTTCCTTTGGATCACCAAGCTAATGCTTTAAAAAAAATTAAAAATATCAGACCCTGGCTCCCCGAGAGGTAGCAGGGACCTGATGGAGTGGAGTTTCCTCTAAACTCTGTGGAGAACCGCGAACTTTGCAACAAATGATAGTGTAGGTCAAAACTGTGCTACCCTAAATGTCCACTGTTCAAACAGACTACTCTGTAAAAATTGCAGGAATGGTGCAGAAAGTACAGGGACAGTGAGAGTAAATACAAATCATTACAGATCTGTAAAAGTATCAGAAAGTACGGAAGGAGACTGGGAAACAAGGGAGTAGTGGGGAAAAAAGGACAGGACAGGCAAGAAATTGCCAATTTAAGAGGGCTGACTCGAGGTAAGGTTCCACTCGGGGAACCACACAGAGCCCAGTGAGGACCACAGTGGTGAGCCCACCGGGTTTACAGGGAAGGAATCCACGACTGTAGAAAACCTTCAACAATGCCAGTGTCGGTGCCGTTACCGGCTCGCCAGCAGACTGAACCGCAGGAAGAGTTCTATTTTCGGACCGAGACGAGTAGATCAGGTCCACCTCTAATGCACCGGGGAGCGTCATTAATAGATTTATCGAGGTAAGACGAGCAGATTTTTACAGCCGGACCTGTTTTTTTTTTTTTATTAGTGTCAAACCGGCCGGGTGTCATTTTCGGATGAATTCAATCTCAAGGTGGCAACCTGCAACAAGCCAAGCATCACAATGTGCGACTGACAGCTGCATCGTGTTCCGCCATTTTTGCCTGACTCACTGTTCAACGCGTGAGGGAAGCGAAAGACCGAGGAAGGAGCGGTATCGCGGTCAACTGGTGAATTATCACCGCTGGTCAAGAGTTTGCGCATGTGTCCTTGACCATCGGGACACTCTGCAAAATACAGCACAAGACAGAGGGAACTCCTCAGGCAGCTGATTGGTGGATTCAGCTGGTAACAGAAAATAGGTTCTGACATGTTATATGATCTTTGTGTGGGAAGGAACCAAGGATCTACAGAGCAACTCTGTGAAAGGTGATGGAGGAGGAAGGTGGGAAATAGTGGGAAAAGTGGATTTTCAGAAAATGGTCAATTAAGAATTTAGATTTTAGGGCCATAATGGTTGATCTTCGATTTGCCTTGTTCTGTGAAAACAACGATTTCCCTCATGCTCTGCCCTGCGAACTTGACAGTAATGACTGACATTTAATAGACAAAATAAATGAATAAACAATCAACGGAAAGGTACCTGACTGAATGAATCCAATCACAATTTAACCAAATCAAATTTCAATTTCAATTGGTTTTGAATATTAGTCAGCACATCAGAAAGCTACTAATTCATTCATTCACTATTCATTTGACATTTAAATATAACAATATTACTTATATGACGCTAAAAACAAGAGTTTGCCCACCTCATGATGGTCGTACAGAAATAATAAATACTCTTTGACAGTTTCTATTCTTCATTTCATCAAATTTGAATTAAAAACAAGATGATGAAAAAGGTGCTGGTGAGTTTTCGAGATGTTTAGAGAGACGGTATCAAAGACAACACTGGCACCAACACTATACTGTATTAATAACAAACAATATGTGTAAAAGCTCATGTAACAAATACTTGTCGACACCGCGGGAGCCTCCGAGCTCTTTCTCCACAGGAACTCTTCCAGTAACACCTTCACTTTCGCTTCCCTCTCTTCAAACGAGCCTTTGAACCTGAAGATGTCGAGCACATCGACCTTGCGAATGCTTTCAACTTAAATGAGCGACTTCTGCGAGCTGAGAAATAATTACGAGAGAGGGTAATGTTGTCAGTGGGGAGCGAGTTTCTCCCTGAAAATGTCATCTGCAGAGAAAACAGCGATGAATTCAACATATTTATTGCATTCTCACATTACTGAGACTCCATTTACATACCACAAGCTCGTGTTTTGGCCTGATTTGATTGGTATGATGTCGGCCTATGAGACTGAATTAATGCAGGGATTTATTCTGTACCAAATTGAAAACGACGGGCCACTTCTTTTCTGAAGAGACGCAACAAACCACCAGCACTGGCCTCAGCTCATAAATCATGGAAGAAACATTTAATAAAAGGGATAAAACAGCACAGCTCTGCCCTCCATTAAAGGGGAATAGAGACTTTCTCTAAATTGTAATTTAATAACTGGGCCTGCAGACGCCACATGTACAGATAAGCAGAACAATCTCGCGGGAGGAAGAGTTGTTTAATTCATTATCATTATCGGACAGCGCTCCTTTAAAATGCTAGATGCGTTATCGTTTTCCGCTGAGTCATGGCGGCAGCGCGAGGGAAGGTCGGTCCCTTTCTTTGCCTTTGAGGAAGCAGCGGGACATCAGTCACCTTGGCACAACGCTCTGACAGCCCAATTCTCTCACTTTAATGAAATCCCCGACTCCGAAAAGGGCCAATTTCAATACTCTGACAATACAACTCCTCCAACCACTTCCTGTATCCTGGGCCACACTCACACACACACTCACACACACACACACACACACACACACACACACACACACACACACATACAGAGAGGACTGAGCATCTCCCTGCCTCCGCACGCGTCCATAAATATCATCGACGGCTAAAAAGCGTATAAGCTCTTGAGCGCGTCGTGACGACATCATCACATCAACGGACGTCTTCGGGAATTTTCAATCAGCTCGCGGAGACTGACGACTTCTGGCCACGGAGAGATACGATCACTCGTCTGATTACAGATTCAGGTCAGACTGAAGAGGTTACAGCTGCCAACTGCGTCACTGACACAGGTTTGAACTTGTGGAGTCCGTTCATGGGCGTGTGGTGTACGAGGCTGTGGCTTTAAAGGTGCAGTGTGTACGATTTTTGTCACTTGGAAGAGTGGAAGAAAAAAAAATTACATACTGACTTTTTCATGAATTTAGAACCACCGACATGTATTTTTTTTTTCCATTACCCTTAAATGAGGCCATTCATGTGCATTTACATGAGGGGTGGGTCCTCTTTACAGGGGCTGCCATTTTTTTTTTTTTTTACATTCGCTCAGAGTGGACATACTAAACATCTTTTGAGTTTTAATGACAAGGTGCTCCAGCATGAGCAGACGGGTGAGGGTGAGTTGATGGAAACAACACCCAACATCACCTCTAGATGTCACCAAATCTTACCCACTGCACCTTTAACATGCAGAATCCTGAACTCTGCACCACCTCAGGCTCTTCTGGTTACACTCATGCATGTAATGTTTTGAGGTCAACGTTGATATTCAGAAGTCAATAATAATCAAAAAGCTGATAAATTTTTTCAATTTGTTTTGTCCACTAAACACTGAACTTTTAAAAACTGAAATGTCAGCATGTTTTGATCTTTTTCGCCCGCACATGTTTACACACACAGCAGCCCTGCAGTCGCTGAATATGTCAATTGACTGGGTCGGACAGAAAGATCTGCCTGGGCTCAGGGTTTTAAAAAAAGACAAGGAAGCCGCATCATAATGAAGAAAGAGAGATTGAATGATTTGCTCATCTGGGCTCGGCACAGACATCCCATCATAATCAGTCAACTGTTGTTTGAGGTTGACAGTGATGAAGGCTGATGGAGAGCCAGCTACGAACCCGACAACTGCGACAAATGGAATGAAAAAGACTCACTTGTCTTCTCATCGTTCCAGAAGATATTTCTTAATATAAAGAGACGATGTGTCCATCTCAGTTTGCTACTTAGCGGGATTAAGATTAATCCCGATGGACAGATTTAGGGATTTTTTTTATTACTTTGAGGTAGCGCGTTTTTTAAAGAGATATGACTGCAATGGTGCAACATTATATCTACATTTAAAAAAAAAAAAGAAAATTCTCATGAAGACAAATTTAAATTAATCCATGGGATTAGAATTCTATTTTCTATCCTGATAATTTCCACATTTACCAATGAGGCAATCTGAATAAGAGGAGCAAAAGATGCACCATAGAGAAATTATTTTTAAGTGTTGCCATGACAGCATCAATCTAATCCTGTTGCCTAATGTTTTAATCCCACATGAAAAATCAATTGGTTTCGTATTTTTTTTAAACTTACTTAAAATA
>JAFBJT010103277.1:62068-78346 GCA_016785325.1 Chascanopsetta lugubris
CGCTCGCCTCCGCCTCCTCCTCCTCCTCCTCCTCCTCCTCTTCCTCAAACCCAAGCATCACCTCATTCTGATCAGATAGCAGCTCAACTCCGGAGCCACTTCCACTTGCTCGTGGTTTCTAATCACAAGGGATGCAACCCCCCCGCGCCCCCCCGCCCCCTCCCCCCCCTCCCCCATCTCCTCCTCCTCCTCCTCCTCCTCCTCCTCCTCCTCCTCTTGTGTTTGCTGAGCAGGTATAGATGGAAGTCGACGGCAGCACCGTGCAGACGCCTCTGGCTCTTAATCGACGTGGATCTGATAAAGATCCCGAATCCTTTTTCTTCCCGAATGACTCGGGCGCTGCAGCAGCCCGAGGAAGATCTGATAAGTAAACAGTTCTTCCTCTGAACATATAGAGCCGCCGCGGCGCCGCGGCAGCAGACCTGTGCTTTCCGTGCACGCGCTCCTTCGCTAGCGAAAAAAAAAAAAAAAAAAGACAAAAAAAAATAAAGACAAACACAGACACACTTGTCTGGCGGTAAAGTGGCTGTGCTCCGGACATGCCCAATTTGTTTCCTTTCATCCAGGACTAATGTCTCGTTCCACCCGGGGGCTAAGTGCACCATTTGAAGCCCCCTTCAGGACAGACGGCTGCAACATGCGGTTATTTGTTATTATTGTTTTTTGGTTTTTTTTGTTTGTTTGTTTGTTTGTTTCATGTTTCGGGGGGGTGGGGGGATAGTTATTCAGGGCGTATGCCGGCCGCCGCCACACCACCCTTGCCCCTGCCCCCCCCCCCCTCCCCACCACTCCCCCCGTCTCACCCGTTCAAATTAACACGGCGCAATAATGTGCTAGTCATTTCCAAAAACATTATTTAAATGTCACGGCGTAATGACGAAAAAAAAAATCACTAATAGTTCAATGTAAATGTCAAATTCAAATTATTCAATTACGTCGGCGAGCGCGGGGCAGGTAATAATTTGTCCGCCGCGCGGAATACCAATCTCGCCGCTGCGCGCGCCCCGGCGCAAGATGGACCTGGGTAATTTCCTGCTCGGAGGGGAGCTTCACCGCCATCACTCTAACTCTATTCCACAAGAAATATCTGTCCATACAGCGCAGATATTAGAGCCATATTTCCTCTACTTCCACTCCAAACTGGCCTTTGCTGTCTGATTGCTTATGAGTCTGAGTATTTTTTTATTCATTTTTTTTTTTTTTATGGAATGGATTTCAAGAGCTATTAGTCCTTGTTGTTGTTTGTTAGCATACATTTAAGCTACGTCAATAAAACATCATCGGTAGAATATGGGAGTAATGGGTCGTTCATACCAGAACCCATCTTTGGAGCCCTGCATGTGTCCCAGCCATTCTGAGGCAGTGGTGTCCAAACTGTGGCCTGTGGTCCTGTTTTTTAATTGGCCCAAAGCAGTTTTTAAAAATATAATGGAATGTGGCCCGCACATGAAACTTGCGCCCGACTTCTTACTTTTAACGCTAGGTGGAGCTACTGCTTCATTGAAGACAATCCCGCGACCAACCCCTCCCACTGGACACATAAAGGCAACAACAGCTCATATCTGCGTGTTTTATTTGAATTTTTACGTTTATAAAATTAGCAAAAATTTGTCGAGACAGTCTGAAATCTGAAAAACGTGACGTAGGATGTTTTTTTTTTAACAATTTGAGCATATTGAAGAATCACTTACCGACATATGCAATGTGTTAACTTTATGTGTATTCTCTCTACGTGGCCCTCAGTAAAAAAAAATGACTCTAAAGCTCCACCTAGTGTTAAAACTAAGAAGTATGACCAAGAAGCAAACAATTTCATGTGGGGCACGTTCCATTATATGAAAAACTGTGGGTCGGCTGCGGCCGGCCGGACCCAGTTTGGACACGCAGCCACAAGATCTCAAACGCTAAGTGGTCGGAGAAGGAAAACAGAAAAAAACAGCGGATACCTTTGTTCTGTTTACCTTTCCTCCGGCTTCAAAGTCAGACCATCACCGCCGCGCTGCGATGGATGAGGCTCCTTGTTGTTCATGCAAACACATGATGTCATCCTGAGTCATGGGGTACAAGTTGTGATTGGACGTCGGCCACCGATCCTCACATTTCACCGCCTCCCTCAGACAGCTGGCATTTGCTCAGCGGGGGGGAGCCGACGGGGCAACAAACAATTAGCCTTTTTCTCCACAGATACATACTCCAGAGAGAGAGAGAGAGAGAGAGAGAGAGAGACGCAGTCGACTAAACGGCCGATAGTCCATTTGATCACTCCAACGAAATCCCTCTAATGTCCTCATCACGTGCCAAATGTATATTTACGTATGAGCAAACACTTGCCTCATCTCTGAATTATTGCTATTTTGCCATTTGGCACGTCTCCCTGAAATGAAATTGCCTCCCG
The DNA here is from genome assembly GCA_016785325.1 of Chascanopsetta lugubris. NCBI lineage: Eukaryota > Metazoa > Chordata > Actinopteri > Pleuronectiformes > Bothidae > Chascanopsetta > Chascanopsetta lugubris. The sequence goes on from JAFBJT010103277.1 coordinate 64,464, forward strand.
TTGCCTTTGGCGTCGTCTCTCCTCCTCCTCCTCCTCCTCCTCCTCCTCCTCGTCCTCCTCCTCCGGCAGCAGCGGTGGACTAGTGGATCTGTGATGCTCCACAAAGATGGAGTGTGGAGAGTGTGACATTCTCCTTGAATGCCTCCCCCAGAAATGATACCCCCCCCCCCCCCCCCCCCCCCCCCCCCCCCCCCCCCCCCCCCCCCCCCCCCCCCCCCCCCCCTCCCCCCCCCCCCCCTATTCCCATCCACCCTCCCTCCCCCTCCCAGCCGCTCATGCACGTCTGCTTGAGATTCACACTTTGGTGCATTTGTCACTTTGAGAGCATCTGGTTTAATTTGATTTCCGTGCCTGGCCACCCTGCAATTCTCCGGGCTTTTAGTGTAACCGTTGCCGTACGGAGTGCGGGCGACAGATAGTTCCGCAAATAAAGGGGGGTTTTAAACTTCTATTTTCTGGATGACTTTTTCCCGACATTGCAGCCGACGTGAAAAGGGCCTGTTTTCCTTCAGCGATTCTTCCCAGTTCTGCATGTGAATCTTTCTTCTCTTCACTCTGATTGAATTCAAAATGGTGGATGACTTGTGAGAATTATCGCGTTTATCCAGATAGTTTAAAAAAAAAAACAATTTTTTTTTTAAAAGAGCAGGAATCTCTTCTATTCTGTTGAACGCCCAAATCTGAATGTGGGACCCCACAGCGAATCACGTTACTGACTCACTCTCTGTTCACGCCGTCACCTCCGTGTAACCTCGAGGGTCGGCCACTGAAATCCAGACGCCAACTTAAAGCCAATCCCCTCTCTCCGCACGGCTCCGGTAGCATTAGCTAACTCGGTTACCTAGCATAGGTGTGTCCAAACCTTTTTCACTGACGGCCACGAACAGAAAGGTTCTGGAAAAGGCCGGTCCACCATGAAATGGTGCTGGCCAGATTTGACCCCGGTGGGGGCTTCTCTGTCCGCTGAGCCGCTGACGCTGTGCTAGCAAACACGGGTCGCTATCGTCAACGAAGCGGGTAGCCCCACCCGGTGCGAAAAGTAGGAAGTATAACCAAGTCAAACGCACATTTCACGTGGGCCACATTCCATTATATTTTCAGGGAATTGACTGCGGGCCAATGGGAAAAAAAATTCGCAGCCCCCGGGCGCCGGCTTGGACGACCCCGATCCAGTTGCCGAGCAAAGTTTAAGTAAACAAACAACAAATCAAACGAGGAAGCCACATGTTTGACTGCTTATGTGACTCCTGTGCCAAGCAGCCGTCCGCCTGGGCTCTGGTTCATCCGGTTAAAGGTGCAGTGTGTGCGATTTTGGTCATTTTTGGCACTTCCAAAAAATATTACAGAACCCCTGCAGGCTCAGACGGGCGAGGCCGCGGTGATGGATGCACCATACAGCTTCACCTCCAAAGGTCACCAAATCTTGCAGGCCGCACCTTTAACTTCTGAGTCGACGCAGCACATCCGACTTTCTTTGCGCACCGATACCCATTTATGAAACGATCCATTTTGACCCTGTGTTCAAAAAGTGGAACTCCAATAGGCTCCGTCGGTCGAATCCGATCGATGTCTCATCATTAGCCGGAGTTTGAATTCATCACAAAGCCGCCAGGGTCATGTGACCTGTCACATTCCCGAGCCGTTGTCGTCTAGAGCGACAATATCAAACCCCCCCCCCCGCAACAATCGTCATTTCATTTCCAGCCCTCTGTGCTTCTGCTCCACTAACCGTGCTCTCCACCTCGATACCTCCCACCCCACCTCCTCCCCCCTCCCCCTCCTCCTCCTCCTCCTCCTCCTCCTCCTCCTCTTCCTCTTCCTCTCTCAGGCCCCTCTGATCTTATTTCATCTGCCGTATGAAAGCGCAGGAGAGATCACATGTGTTGTCTCTCCTCCTGAAATCTGAAAGCGTTTCCATCGACTCGCAGGTGCCTCTTTTTTCCTCTCCTGCCGTTTTCCTTCCTAACTTGTACAAGCCTCTGTCATGTCACACGTCATGACCCAATTTTCCTGAAAGCCATTCTTCCTCCCGCTCGCAGCGTTTCCCGCGCGCTGACTATTATCTCCTATAAGTGTGAGATCATTGCCCGGGATGTGCCGATGAAACTCCAGTCTCTGCTCCTCAGCCACGGGCCGATGAAGGGGAACGCTCAACCGGTGGGTGGCGGCCCAAAAGTGGGTCGTGGGGAGTGGCCTCCATTCGCACTCCTTAACACAAGGGGGCGACGATTCCCTGGAAGGCTCCAGGGAAGTTGATTTACATATGCTAATTGGTGAAGCGCAGGTACGACGACATGAACTACACGTTCTTTTTTGTTACAGAAGAGGACAACAAGCTCGGTGCATCTTCAGACTGCGCGTCTTTTCACTAGATAAGGAATCTGGGTCACGACCCGTCATTAAAGGTGCAGTGTGTACGATTTGGTGACCTCTAGAGGTGAAGTTGCATGTTGCATCCACCACCTCACCCTCACCCTCACCCTTCTGAACATGCAGGAGAACCTGTGGTCGACTTCAGCTGTCGTTGAAACTTGACAGATGTTTTAGTGCGTCCATAAAAACATGGCGGCGCCCGTAGAGAGGCCCCGCCCCTCGCGTCAAAACAATGAAAATATCAGTATGCAATTGTTTTGTCATATTTTCAGAAGTGACAAAAATGACCCAAATCGTACAGACTGCACCTTTAAGAGGGAGCGGTGGACCAGTGGACCTGCCGCAGAGCTTGTGTTGTTTGCAGATTTGAGCCTCTACCGTCCTTCTTTTCGCTCCGTCTGTACAAGTGAACACAGCGAAGCTCCAGGCCAGTCCCCCCCCCCCCCCGCTTCCCCCCCCCCCCCCCTCTCTCTCTCTCTCGCTCTCTCGTGCACCTCCGGAATGTTAAACATGGCCGCCGCGGCTGCCTCTGAATTGCTGGACTGTGTCTCCGGGGGGAACAGGGGGGGAAATTGAGCCCTGGCTCTTCCTAATAGGTGGTAAAGTGTTAAGTTCCAGAGAAATGGACTGCGAATTTAACCTGGAATGGAAATTGATCCCATTACCTTGGTGCTCGGGCTGCTTTCCTCCCGTAGGAAAGGAAACAGGAGGGAAATAGATAGATGGAGGTGGTGTTGAAGGGGGGTGGGGTGGGGTGGGGTGGGGTGGGGGGGGGGAAAGAGAGAGATAAGGAGAGAGAGGGGAAATAAGAAATGGAGGGATGCAAGGCGAGGAGGCACAGTGTATGTGATTAGAGGTGATGGGGCGGCAGTGGGGGGGGGCGGGGGGGCGGGGGTCCGACCCGGATTGACAGGCCGACTGACTCTGTATCAGTGTGGGGCAAATAGCAGAACAGCCTCTGGAGAGAGAGAGAGAAAGAGAGAGAGGGAGAGAGAGAGAGAGGGGGGGGAGGACATGGAAGAAGGGATGATACACTTCCTCCCACGGAGGCAGGTCTGGGGGCATCACGGCCCGCGGGCCACATCCGACCCGCGCCGTTGTTCAGTGTGGCCCAAGTACGAGCTGCGCTGTCTTATACATGAAGCCAGGGGGGGGGGAATATACGCCATAATGTGCTTTTATTTTGAAATGCTTCCGTTTCCTGTACATGTGTATGATTCTGTCATGCTTGATGTTTACGAGCGAGGAAGTGCAGTTGTGTCCGGTAGCCTCCATTCACAGCACCACCCCTCCCCCTCTCGCTCTCTTGGCCTTCAAAATAAAAGCCCCTCTTTATCCCACTTTAAAGTCCCCCTTTATTTAGACTTTTTTTTTTAAAGTTTATTTTTTATTTTTTGTTTAGAATGTTAAATGATGTTCCTGATGCCCTTTTGATAATCACTGATGATAAAGCTCTGTTGATTTCACATCCGTTAGAGTTTCTTGATAAAACTGTGTTTGGAGTCATTGTTTCTGAATTAAAGATAATATAGATGATACATAAAATGAATAGCTCAAATCAATAGCCCGTAAGATGTTTTCAATAATTTCATCAAATGATAGGTCTTTGCATCGGTGCAGCAACGGTGGCTTCAAAACATTTTCCACAGACTCCAAAGACAGGAAATGGTATTTTAATATGAAGGAGACAATCGAGTCGAGGCCCAAGTGTTTGTTTTTTCGACCCAAAGGAAAATGGCCTCCTCTGACCTCAGTCAAAAACCCCGCAACTTTCCATTTCATGAACTTTCCTCATGCTCACGCTCTCCCTCCCTCCCCCTCCCCCTCCCCCCCCCCCCCCCCCCCCCCCCCCCCCCCCCCCCCCCCCCCCCGCCCCCACGCCGGCCCCCGCGGCGCGGCCGCGGCGGGGACACGCAGCCACACTGCCGTGTTCTTAGGTGAACATCGCACCTTTAAATAAATTCTTCTATTAGTAGAAGAAGAATTGGGCAGAAATGAAGATGTTTGGATCATATGAAATGGACGACTTGGGCCACACCCGCAGAAGGGCTGTGCTGCAGCTCTGTTGAGTGTCTCGGTTGTGGCGTGCGTCCGCAGCGGCTGCGTGTGAAGCAGTGGAGCAGCGCTGTGGTTCCCGGTGTCATGGCGCGTTTGACTCAAAACGACCCACAGTCCGTCCTCTACGCAGAGAATCCACTCAGAGATCACTATTGTGACCCAAGCGCGCGGCCGCTATGGTAGGATTTCAGTGATGGTTGCTTGTTTGAACCATTGTTTCGCGCCGATGATGTAATCATGCACGTCAGTGATACGCCGACATGTAATACCTCATTGTCCCTGTGTATTTTTCTGTGATCTAAGCTCAGTGCGCAGAAAGAAGAAAAAAAAACGATAGGCCACTATGTTTTCCATAAGAGCTGCTCGGTTCGTGACGCACAACTGCCTCGCGTCTGCTGCTGTGGGCGGACGACCTAATCTGCTATTTAAACATACAGCGCGTGGCTATATGAAGTGCTTGCCATTCTGTGGCACTCATGCAGTCGGTGTGACCCAGATGTCGGAGCCACTTGTTGATCCGGTCTCTTTGGTCACAGTGTAAACATCACTGATTTGTGGCGCTCCTGTAACCCTGTCCTTCCGAAAGAGAATAAGCAGCCTGTGTGAAACACAACATAGGTGTTCATGCTGATCTCCTTTTTTTTTTTTTCCCTCATTTAACGACTATTGTGCAGTTTATTTGTGCATTTTGAAATAGTACATTAGTAAGAGTAACTCTATGAGCCATCTGTAAAATGCTGATACGGGTGTTCGGGCATGTCAGTGTGGCTGAGAAGCCCTAACTCTCACGTGGAAGGAGATCATTTATTTAGTTTTATTCATAAATTGAAAACAGAGCAATAATGATATAGCCTAAATCAGTGGTTGTCAGCTGGTCTGGTTTGGGGACAGATCCTATTTAATTTTGTTTTATTTTGATAGACTTTATATTTAGGGTACCCCTGTTCTTTTCCCCCTTAGCACCACCAGAGTTGTCCTTCAATCTCGTTGTACATTGTGTATAATGACAATAAAGGCATTCTATTCTATTCTGTTCTATTAACCGCTGGTGACGAGCCGCGGCCCAAATCAAGGCAAATTCTTTATTTCATGAACAGATGCAGGTGCAGTTTGATGGTTGTCATGTCGTCTAGGTCGTACTTTGCGTTTCGCCATAGTCAATTCGATTCTGTAGACAAAGGCTGTTTTTTTCTTCTACTTTTGAATTTGCAGATGTCTGTTAGCATCACAGGGCATCATCGCCACCTACTGATCAGGAGTGTGACTAGACGGCACTCCGATGCATAAAAAAATCCCCTTCAAAAATAAAAACACAGGATTTTTGTTCCACTTTTAGCCAGATGACCAGTGCACTTTAAAGGTGCAGTGTGTGATATTTTGGTAGATTTTCTCACCTCTATTTTCTCCCATTACCCTTAAATGAGCCCATGAATGGATATTAACATGAGGAGCGGGGTCCTCTCCACGGGGGCCGCCATGTTTTTACAGTAGTCCAGAGTGGACGCACTAAACATCTTTTGAGTTTTAATGACAACTGAAGTCTGCCATAGGTTCTCCTGCATGTTCAGAGGGGTGAGGGTGAGGGTGATGGCCGCAACTTCACCTCCAGATAACAACCAAATCGTACACACTGCACCTTTAATTCTCCAATAGAGTGATATCAGAGTCCGATGTCCAGCTCTGGCACAGTCCAAAGCCTCAGTCGCTGTGGACCCACAGCAGGGCCCTCCACCCTCTCCCTCCTCCAGTCTTTCCATGTATGATATACTATATCAGCGCCTCCACCCAGCAGCCTCTGAATATCACCGGTATCGCTGAAACACATTCACCGTGTTATTGCTGATCTTTCGATATCGCCGGCCCCCGTAGAAATCCTGTTTATAATACTTTAATTTGGGAGAGTCCAAATATTTTCCCTTGGCCACAGCCTTGAACAAACAGCGTATTATTGTTCGAGAGCGCCGGCCACTGTACTCTGGGGTCCGGCGGAAGCCAGCGAGGCTTCATTACCATGGCCGGACGAGGTGAGTGGCCTGGACGCTCGGAGGACACGTATGAATAGGTCAATTGAAGGCAGCCGAGGGGTCTCCACACGCAGATCAAGTCTCCCACTGAACCGCCTTGTAACGGTTCACAGGGAGACCCTGCAAATTATTAGACTTGAGGAAACGAATGGACGAAACAGTACATTTTATGGGTCTGTGTGTGTGTGTGTGTGTGTGGAGTGAGCCCACTAGAAGCTTCCCCACGTTACATAACAACCCGACTGGTGTTACTTATACCACATCCCCTCTTTCCGACCCTGCGCCCCTCTAATTTGTTTGGAAACCTAAGCTCCTGCAGGGAGAATTCCAGAAATGTGAAAATCGAAGTGATGGCCCGCAATGAGGAATGGAAGACACGGAAATTAACTTTACCAGTGCTGGTAAGCAAATACTTGGGTGAATCTGACAACCCGATGCCCTTGTTTAAAGTTTCAAGATTTCCTCACCTCCAGTGAAAACACCGCGTCAGCCCTTTTGTTTGTCCGACCACACGCATCCTTCGATCTGTGAGAGTCTCCCCTGAATTCGGAATTACTTTGTGGAATCCTGTAAATGAGGGATAACACTGGAGGTAAATATTTTCACTTCCAGTGTCCCTCCACAGCCACACATATATATATATATATATATATATATATATATATACGTGTACATCTGACACTGTGGGAGCAAACAGGCAAGGCGCCAGCTCTGTAGCATTCTCCTCAGTCAATTGACAGTCGCTCAGTAGTTTGTTCCTAATTGGCCGAATCGTGGATAAGCCTAATTGCTGGTGTGATAGAGAAAACAGTTCCATTCCCCTGTCGGGGCTTATCGCGGAGGCTCGAGAGATGGCGGGTGATTGGAGAAACACAGCGCTGGGCCACACTGACAGACGTCTGGCGGTGCCGGCGGGCGGCCGAACAAAACCCGGTCTGTGACGCTCGCCCCCCTCGGAACCTCCGTCGTCCTCTCTTCACCTCATTCCCTCTCCTCCTCTCCTCCTCTCCTCCTCTCCTCTTCCCCCTTTATCTTTTGAAGTCTCTGTCTCCCTGTCTCCGCGCTCCTGGCGTAACCTGCAAAACCCTGCCGTAGTTAACACTTGGTGAATTCCACCATAAAACATTATTTCTGCATGAGGTTTTCCACATAATTCACGGGTCAACTGCTCTGACTCATGAAGTGGAAAAGACAGCTACTGCCGCAAGTCGTAAAAAGGGCCTTCGTGAATGAGCCTTGGGTCTGTGCACTGATGTAATTTAATGGCTGCTGTTTTACACTCTAATTACACCCTGATTGTTTCTCCTCTACTGCAGCAATGCCCTCACAGAGCCCTCGTGTTATTTATTTTTATTGTCAGCATCGTAATGTTGTTTATTTTCGGCCTCCGTTTCCCCACTGTGAGCGTTAACCTCGCATCTTACTTTTAATCTCTTACTAAGGAGTTGGTTCACCCCGATTATGATACGATGAAACCTTTTGGTGTTTCCTTCTTCGTACAGATTCACCTCAGTGTTACCAACCTGACCCGTGGACACATACAATGCAATAGAACATCTCCCGTATTGTATTCAAACATCCAAAGTAGACGATTCAGCAATTATATTTGACCTTTTCACTGAATACACGTTTGAGCATCATTCCACTAAAGAACTGCCCATTACAAAACCACTTGTTTTCTTCTCAAGTTGAAGTCTTCTCAAAGGTCCAGTTTGATTCTTGTTCAATTTCACCAATTTCTATTGGCAGAAATGGAATCAAGAATCATTCTACTGATTCTACTGAGAGTATGAAATGCTGTTTTCATTGCAATGGAATGAGCCCTTTATGTTTACTTCGGTCGCCCGCCCTCTCAATGGCGGCGGCCATATTGCACCAGCACTTTCTGCAGTCGTACTTCTCGGAGGAGCCCACCACGGACAAACCTGTTGAGCTTTACAGACAAATGAAGGCTCCCACTGTTTCTCCGACATGCTCAGAAGAAAGGCTGAGATGAGGGGGATTCAGCCGCAGTGTGCAACTTCACCCATAGATGCCACCAAGTCCCAAACACTGCGCTCACATTTTGTTTGGTCCAGTGTTTCTGGATTCTGAAAACATAGAACTTTTACGTGACTGCAGCACCTCTGAAGCCTCACTCCTTTCTTTCACCTGATTTTTGGAAGGGAGCACGCCAGACTGACCATTAGGCGTCTATTATGTAAATATTGTGACATCACCATACCCCGGAATTATGACCCCGGACTTTCTGTGTGCGTCTGGGATGTCCCTAGCTTTTCAGACTTTTGCATTCCTAAAGAAACTTGCATAACACACTTGGGGGGAGAGAGGGAGAGAAGAAAAAAAACACAAAAAAACTGCAAAGCTTGTCTTTGTGATTGTTATTTTTGGAAAACACCCTTACAGTGGGATTACACACTTAATCCACATTCCCATACATGATCTCCTCTGTGCTCAGATATCAACGAGTGCCTGAACCAAACAGTGTGTGGCAGCGGGAGGTGTGTCAACACCGAGGGCTCCTATAGGTGCAACTGTTTCCAAGGCTACAAAGTCTCGCCGGAGAACGTTTGCCAAGGTGGGTGTCACGGGGTCACGCAGACATTATGAGCCGCCCATATCAAAGGTTTGGGCGCTGCCACGGGAGCTCCGGGGCAGCGCCGGAGGCTTATAAAGGCTTGCGGTCGTCTATACATCCTGAGGCCCCTCCCCCCCCCCCCCCCCTCCCTGTCCTCCCTCCAGATGTGGATGAGTGTGCGCTCCCGGGAGTCTGCCTTCACGGCCGCTGTGTCAATCTGGAGGGGACCCACAGATGCACGTGTGACCATGGCTACCAGGCCTCCTCAGACAGCAAAGCTTGTGAAGGTCTGCGAAGAAGGATTATCCGTTTGTAGCCGTTGTACCGCCGTAACTTATCTCCGCGTGCCCCTCTCCGCTCTTGACGGCAGACGAACGTCTGCAAATTGTTTCTCTTTTTATTTTTTTTTGAAGACGTCGATGAGTGCGCGACCGGGAGCGCGTGCCCTTCCGGGATCTGCATCAACACCGCGGGGTCGCACACTTGCCAGGACTGCGGGCACGGATTCGCACCGTCAGCCGATGGATTGAGATGTGAAGGTACGTAAACTCTGCCGTCACGTTGCGTTACTCCCCGGAGACACGTGTGTGGATTCGCGGTGACGTTGGGCCTCTCACCTGTCGTCAGATGTGGACGAGTGTGCCCAGGATGACATCTGCCTGGGTGGGGTGTGTGCCAACGTGCAGGGATCGTACACGTGCACCCGGTGCAAGTCCGGCTACAGGGTGTCGCAGGACCGGCAGAGGTGTGAGGGTAAATCCCACTCGCTCGCTCACGCTGTCAACAACTGTTGACTCAAACACATCTGGGCAGTTTGTCAATTCACCATTTAGAAAAACCCTCATTGTTTTGCGCAACCTCATGTTACTCAGTGTCACAGTGATATTCAGCCCCATCTGCCCTGTGTGTGTGTGTGTGTGTGTGTGTGTGTGTGTGTGTTTGTGTGTGTGTCTGTTCCGCTCAGATATCGACGAGTGCCAGTCCCTCTCGACCTGTGCCAATGGGATCTGTCTGAACTCGGAAGGCTCCTACACCTGTGAGAACTGCCCCACCGGGTACAGGGTGTCGTATGACGGGGAGCTGTGTGAAGGTGGGTTCATCTCAGTGGAGTTTCTGCATAAGACGACACGGCCCACAAACTCATAGATGTTTTCCATGCACGAATGTAATATATGTACATATACATACGTATTGGGTTTAGGATGCCGATAGTAGGTACAAACATATTTCATCCATGTATGTAATACTATGTATTACACTTTTTACACATTTCCACAATAAGATTTATAGACATGATGTCAATAATTGACTGTACTGACATGATATGTGTTTATGCATTTGTATTCTAGATACTGACATATGTAATTATGTATGCATTTTATGCATAGTTATGATCGCAGTACTACATGAATTGCATATATACTGTATATACTTATATATCTATTTACTCTTCGATAATGGCAACAATTATATGTTATATGGCTCCATTATAATAATTACAGTAACGGATGAGACATCTGTTCAGTATGCACACATTCCGTATTATGCGATATGGCTGACTTCAATGCAAAATCAATATTTCTTTCACGGCTGCAAATACATCCCAGCCCTCCGCTTGACATCCCAACACGTGTTTGGTTTGAACCACAGATGTTGACGAGTGCGCGCTGCCCAGTACGTGTCCGCTGGGAACGTGCACGAACACAGAGGGCTCCTTCACGTGCGTCGTGTGCCAGCCCGGGTTCAGAGTGTCTGAGGACGGACAGCGGTGCGACGGTGAGACGTTTGGCCGCGTCTGTGCAGGAATGTGTGTGTATGTGTGTTCTCTTCCGCCCGAGCACGCTGGATTGTGCAGCACTGTCGCGGTTATGGTGGTGATGATTGTGTCAGCTCTGTTCTATGTTCCCCCAGCTGCTGTGTAAACAGCATCAGGTGTGACAGCTTTGGACCTCGAGCCGCTTCATCTGTGTGCAAAAAAAAAAAATTAAAAAATCCTAAAAAAATCCCAAAATACTCCTTCTAGACATCACATCATTGCTGGATCGGGGACCACTCCGCCTCTGGCACCACTCATTTAATCCTTGCTCAACACCGTGTAACACCAGCACTCAAACAGAAGAGGGTGATGTCATCCGAACGTCCCACGCATCGCTCGGCCGAGCCCGTGGAGGTGTCGACATGTGCAATTCCTGGTTCTTTAGCGATCGTCGATGTAACCGATTACGTCTGGCGGCTTTTATTTATTTGGAGCCAGAGACGATAATCTGCCCCGTGATGTGTGTTTGTGTCCAGATGTGGACGAGTGCCTGATGGCTGACGTGTGCCCGGGCCAGCTGTGCCTGAACGCCCCGGGATCCTACACCTGCAGGAGCTGCGAACCCGGACTGCGGCTGTCTGAGGACGGCCACACCTGCGAGGGTATAACCACGTCCGTATTTACCCCGCTCCACCTGCTGGGGGTAGTTTGATCCTTGGACCTCTCAAACTGTACCCCCAGTGCATGTTACAGTAGGACCGCTTCAGACCTAGGACGCCATTACAGACGATCCTCTCGGTGCTCTGTAATCCGTCCTGACAGACATGATTTATGAGATCAATGCAGTAAAACGGCCGCTTCGACAAATCCAGGGAGGTTAGTTCTGTCATGACTTCATGAGAAGCAGCAGAGGAACGATTATGTAAATGGGTTCAAACATGGCCTCAGTTACTGTAGTCATATGTACATATATATATATATATACATATATATATATATATATATAGTGTGTGGTGTGTTGTTGAATTGAAGTGTGGCTCTCGCCCAAGAGGAAGATCCCCCACCGATGTGTGTCTCTGCGCTGGGAAAGGCTTTTACAAAACAAGCCCGAGTCCAAGTCGACCTCTGATCGGATTTTAATGGATGTCTCTGATGCCATGGAAAATATTAAGGGTTTAATCTGAAATGAAGTCAACCAATCCCCTGCGCTCGCCCCGTTGAACTCCCTGCGTTCACCCCGAGGCAAAAACGCAGCCGCCTCAATCACTTAACAATGGCCCACACTATTTTCTCCCGAAGAAACACAATCTGCACCATCTCCAGGAATGTCCAATGGTGCCGTAAGAGCGGGCCAGTGACTGTTTGTAGATACAGTCATTACGTGCCACCTGTAATAGCAGGCTGTTTTGGATTCAGTGACCATCCCACATACTTATCTTTCCACCCTTCTTAATAAAACACTGTCAGTGCATTTTAATAAAGAGGGCTTTGCCTGCTGTACATTGGGTCACACATGGACATTAAAAGGTTCGAACAGATAAGCAAGTGCATTATCAAAAAGTGAGCGACCCCTTGGCTCAGTGTGATAACCTAAAGTTAACCTCTTCTTCTTCTTCCTCTTCTTCTTCTTCTTCTTCTTTATCTTCTTCTTCTTCCTCTTCCTCTTCTTCCCTTGTGTCTTAGACACTGACGAGTGCCAGACCCCAGGTGTGTGCCCCACGGGCATTTGCACCAACACAGTGGGCTCCTTCTCCTGCACGTCCTGTGACCCGGGCTTGACGTTGACATCGGACGGCCTCTCCTGCGAAGGTGCAACACAGTTACAATTATTTCGTGTTATTTTCATTCATTTTACATATTAAGGTGGGGGACCCTGTACAATGAAAAAAAATTACTTCAAATATTTGATAAAATAATGAAAAATACAGTAAATAAAAAAAAAATTGAACATGTATTGATTAAGAGCAAAAAAGAAAATCCACACAATACAGAAATGTAATATGACGTGTATGTCCCTCTATTGGGAGTATTATAGATGGTCAACATTTGCACTAATGTACAATTTTACATTTTTCTTATTTTAGACGTACATTGTTGGTTTATCTTGTATGGAATTATATGATGCAACCACATATTATGTACAAAATGCATGCACTTTGCATAGACACTCAAATGACATATGAATACCATATGATTTACACAACACAAATACATAAACATTACATGTGTGTGTGTCAGTGAGACATACATGCCAATAGATTTTTTTTTTCTATTAGGTTTCTTATTTGACTGTATCCATAATATATTTAGAAACACATTTAGTAGAGACGGAGAGAATAACCAATCCACTGTCTGAGTGAAATGGTTTTCACTCAAGTTTTTCATGGATCTGAAAGTGCATGTAATAATCAGTAACGCTAACTGTTCAGTATAGGCCCGCACCGCCGTGTTTACTCAGAGCTTCGCCTTTCCCTGAAAACCAACCAGCGCTGCGAAACAAATGGTCACTAGGCCGGTGCCAGTGTTGCGTGACTTCTCTGACTGTGGTCTGGAACCGTGGTCGTCCGAACTCGGGCAAATTTGCAGTGGGACCCGGTGATTTGCGGATGTGTGGCGCTGGCTGACGTGTGTTTCTGTGGTGGCGCAGATGTGGACGAGTGTGAGGACCCCGGCCTGTGCGTGGGAGGCCAGTGCGCCAACACCGCCGGCTCCTTCAGCTGCTCCTGCCCCGCTGGTCTGGAGCTGGTGGATGGGACACACTGCAGAGGTACGCCCTCGCGCACAGACCCGCTCCGTGGACCCTCTGACACGTGACGTGCACCATTAGCGGGTAACCGTTCCTCGTGGCTGACCTCACGCTGCCATCTTGACACAGGTGTGTGTGTGTGTGTGTGTGTGTGTGTTTGTGCCGCGTGGGACAGATATCAACGAGTGCCTGACCGTGGCGGGGATCTGCGGCGAGGGAGACTGCGTGAACTCCGAGGGCTCGTACACGTGCATCTGCTCCGACGGTTACACCGCCATCAGTGGGTGGGGCGGCTGCCAAGGTACAGTTCTGCACTGCAGTGCCAGTGGGGCGGGGCGGGGGCGCAAA
>JAFBJT010103277.1:79277-112194 GCA_016785325.1 Chascanopsetta lugubris
TTGAGGGTCTAAGGACAGAGGATGTTACCCACCCTGTGAAGCCCTGTGAGACAAACTGTGATTTGTAAATGCGGGCTATATAAATAAACTTTGATTGATATGAGGACAGTTATTTTACAATATGTTAGGTAGTAATCACATTTAGTACCACAATTCAAACAGGTCCCTTGAGAGCAATCATAATGCTGATGAGGTCCTCTGTGAAAATTAGTTTGACACCCCTAATGTAAACAAATGTTGATATTATACTTGTGTGCTGTATTGTGAAACTTTAGATTTATTTTTAAGCATCCCTGGGGACAATTCGATCATTAGAAAGACATAAGCTGCTTCCTCTTCCATCACTTCCTGTTCTCTAGAGGGGCCCTGGAGAGCTTCCTCAGGAAACTCCACAACTCCACAGGATATAAATTGAAATATTGAAGCTGATTTCATAATTGGTTATGCAACTTGTAGTGTCGCATATGTCCACATTCCAGCTGCAATCACATGGCAAAAGCAAAGGGAGTGTAGGGATCCTGATACAAAGGAAACCAGGGGAGTGTGATGAGGACGAATGTGCTCATGTGGAATTAGAATATTTGAAGCTGAGTGGTGATGACATTATATTTTTAGGTCTGTTCAGGGGAACACACCACACCCTTCAAGTTGAAGGCACTCAGGGTCTACGGGGCATCCACTGAGGCTCAGAGAACAACCAGCACAACAAAGGGGGGCGCAATCACCCAGCATGCATTGCTAAGGCGTGCCGTGAGTCATAAGGTTCCGTCTGAGGCAGACAGACGTACCTGCTGTGGTACCGTGAGCCTGAGCTGTAAGGATTGGTGGAGAAGGGAGTGGGCGGGGCAGGCTGGGGCTCTGCATGGCGTTTCTCCAGTGGGATGTAAAAATAGGAATTGGTTACCTTTTGGATCGGAGGCAGCCTCTTACTCTCCCTATGGACTGCGTCCAACGTCTCAATGTGCATCTGAACGATATCTAGAGGGACAGAGACAGAGGGACGATGATATTCAGAGGATAATCCAGATCTTTGAGTGTGGTGCGTGTCTGGGTGCGTTCATACCCGGTATCATGGTGTGCAGAGCCTTGAGGTGCTCGTTGGTCACGCCGCTCTCGTTACACACTTTGTCCACAAAGCGGTTGATGAAGCGCACCACGGAGTTGGCCACATCGGAGCTCTCTGCGTCTTCAAAGCCGCTCTCTGTGTCATAGCTCTCCGCCATGCTGCCTGCAATACTGCAAGACAAGGCAACAGCTGGTTTTACAGAAATGGAGAGGGAGGCACTTTAACAAGTAGACAAGTAGGCAAGGATTTTAATAACTATGTGTTGATTAACAGGTTTCAATTTGGGGCATTAACCTAACAGTATTTTAGTGTTAGCATTATATGAGTGTTAGAGTAACACGGTATTAAAACTGCAGTGTGTAAGATTTTGGTCTTTTTTGTCACTTCTAAGAAATATCACAAAATAATTACATACTGACATTTTCCATTAGCCCATTACTGTATATCTACATGAGGAGCAGGTCCTCTCGACATGAGCCACCATGTTTTACAGTGGACATACTAAACATCTTATGAGTCCTAATGACAACTCAAGTCTACCATAGGTTCTCCAACATGCTCAGCAGGGTGAGGGTGAGGTGATGAATACAACATGCAACTTCACCTCTGGAGGTCACCAAATCTTACACACCAATCTTAAAGTTAACTTCTGTTATACCGGTTTGACCATTTAAATGTAAAGCTGCAGCAGTAAGATGTGTTCACTTTGTATTCGCAGCTTAAAGGCGCATTGTGTAGGATTTGGTGATATCGAGAGGTGAAGTTCGATGTTGTTATCCATCAACTCACCCTTCTCTTTTGAGCATGCAGGAGAACCTATGGTGGACTTCAGTTGTCATTAAAACTGAAAACATGTTTAGTATGTCCACTCAGGGCTGCTGTAAAAACATGGTGGCCCCTGTAGAGAGGACCTGCTCCTTGTGTAAATATACGCTCATGGGCTCATTTACAGGTAATGGGAGAAAATGAAACATTTAGGTGATTACAAATTCCTGAAAATATCAGTATGTAATTGTTTTTGTAAAATTTTTTAGAAGTGACAAATATGACCGAAATCGTACACACTGCACCTTTAATAAAAAAGGCACAAGGCATGCAATGTGTTTAGTCAGCCATTCCCTATCCATAGAATTATATCGAAACAAATGAACTATAAAATATAGACAGAAATGTAATTAAAAACACTACATTTATGCTCAAACATATATCATAACTTTATCCAGTGTCAGTCTTGAACCTAATTAAATCTATGCTGATTTAGAGTCAACTATATTTCCACATCATAATATTCATAGAAAAGACAGACAACAAGACGTTAGTTGGAGCATGCTACAGTACCTGTTCGTGACGTAGCTGTTGCTGACACTCTCCACATCTCCAAGGCCTGTGTTCCTCAGCAGCCGGTTCTTGCTGGTGTCCAGCGGCAGCAGCAGGTAGCTCATCCTGTTGGCGTAGTGGATGGCCTGGCTGAACACAGTACTCTCCTCCTTCTGCACGCGTTCTGTCTGCATCTCCTTGCTGAGCGTGGGCCAGAGTCGGTTCTGCTCCGACGCCAGCTCCAGGGCGCTGATCTCGCGGCTGTCACTCGAGTCGTCCGGCTGTTCCTGAGAACAAATAATCAGTATTAGTAATCCGGACATTTTGACAAACTTCACCCTTAAGTGACAGCAGTATAGTTACTCACCTGTTTCATCTGCTGCTCTCCATCCTCTGACTCCAGGTACAGAGCCCTGATGTGGTTCTGGACGTCACTGTAGAACATGGCCTCCCAGAACTGCATGTTGGTCCAAACCATGTGGTCCTGTACACAGCTGTAGGCAAACTGAGTGATTCCTGCCCCCAGTTTCTGCCAAACAAGAGATATTATGATGACAATTCCACAGTTTTTAGCCTTTAAAAGGGAATTTTTCATGTCTGGGATGACTTAAGTTGCAGTGTGTAAGATTTTGGTCATTTTTGTCTCCTAAAAATATCACAAAACAATTACATACTGACATTTTCATGAATTTATGATCACCTACATGTTTTTGGGTTGTTTTCAATTACCCTTAAATGATCCCATCAGTGTATATTTACATAAGGAGCGGGTCCTCTCTACGGGGGCTGTCATGCTTATACATAGGCCCAGATTGGACGTACTAAACATCTTTTGAGGTTTAATGACAACTCAAGTCTACCATAGGTTCTCCCGCATGCTCAGAGGGGTTAAGTGATGGATTCAACATGCAACTTCACCTCTAGATGTCACCAAATCCTAACACACTGCATCTTTAAGTGACACCGATGATGAACTTACTCTGCAGAAAGCTGTGACCAATGGGAGTAAAGCGGCTGCGATGCCATGTTCATCCATGTGTGAACAGTCCTGCACAGACACAGAGAGACAACATATTACACGTCTAATGTGATGACGAGCCACAAACCATGAAACAGGGACGCATTGAAATATAATACACATGGCTTGTTAGTGAAATATTCATGACATTATATGTCGCTGAATGTTCTGTTCTGCATTTTAAGAGTTTAAAGAGGCGGAGTCTTCTGGTGAGAATGGATAAAGTGGCACAATTGCTCTCCATGCGTCTTAAAACCAGTAATTTGAATGTGATTGAAAAACAGATCATTTCCTTTATCAATATTTTCGGTCTAAATGTAAGTGTGAAAGTGTTTCATGTTGTTGCATCTGTGCAGCAATGCTTAAACTCAACTCTCTTTTTTTACGTTAACTCTAAGTCTCACATTGTCAGACTTTTTGTCAAGGGCAAGAGTGAAATCTCACGTCTTTGACTATTAGACAGTCAAAAGGAATTGCTGGTTCCTGCTTTGGCTCTTCAAAATTGAATTTCCAATAGACGGGGAGATCTCAACAATATAAATTAGAGCTCATTAAATGATTAAATAGAGCATTTTATGTTTGTTCTAATGTTGTCAGTTCTTACCTGTAAGGTGCAGTTCATCATGCGAACGATATAGTCAAACTGTTGGTCATCCAGAACAGCTCGGTTCTGCAGGACGTGCTGATTGAGCTCCTGGGTCAAACACACTCGTGCCGCCCGACCCTTCAATGCTCGCAGGACAGCAGGCATCAGCTGAGACCAGGAAACACATTAGACATACATTAGAGCCTTCCAAGTTTAAGCTGCCATGTTGCTATGGTCGCAATAACTGCAGTTCCACCCCTCGAATACACTACATTGACACTTAAAACAGTAAAACATACAATGAATTTAAGTTTGTGGGCAAACACACACACACACACACACACACACACATATATATATATATATATATATATATAAAAGGTTACATTTAGGAGGTGGTGACACACTCACCTTCTTTGCCTCGAGCATTTTGTTCTCAAAAATGTAGGTGATGCAGTTCCTAACCACCTCCAGCCTGCGGGCGCTGTTGGCCATCACGTTCCCATTTCTGTCCACGATGTCCCCTGTAGAGGTGAGACATCGGACACTCATTCATCACCGTGACACCAAACTCTTATATGATAGCTAAAACCACATTATTGTTCCATAATTCATATATTTACTGAGTATGAACTGTTCCCAGGTTGCAATTCAGAGTCATGGGGCCACAAGAAGACTCAAAATGTATCCTGCTTCCCAAAATGTAAGTTCTTGAAATGCATCCGGCATATGCACAAAGTTTGAGTCTCATACCCAATGGAGGCCCAGAGGGAACCATGCTCTTGACCTCTGCCTTGACCACAGGAGGTGCCGTCTTGTGCTTGGCGGCAGCATGGTCGACGAAGAGCTGCACCGTGACGTCGTCCAGCAGGGGGAAAGGCGTCCGGTGCTGTCCCATACTCTGCTTGTTTTCTGTGGGTCGCTGGACTTTGTGCATGGCCACAGCAGGGTAGGGATTCTCCTGAAGAGAAGGGGAAACACAGAAAATCAGAGATTTGTCTAATGTCATTGGACATGAGACAGAATGAAAGTCAAACATTTTACATCAGCATACGTTTTTGAAAAGCTGCTCTGCCAGCTCTTTGATGTGGTTCAAAACTTTGTGTGTACAAGCCTCCTCTTGTCGTATCCTCTCCACTTCATTGGCTACCAGCTGTGAAAATGACAGAGGAAAGAAGTGTTAGCTCAATATTTAACCTTTTAAAAATTGTACAAAATTTGTATCATGTTTATTTTACAAACAATTACCCCAAACAATATCTTATCAAAAAACTCCAATGGGTGTGAAAACAACATAACTTTATAATCAGTAATTATCAACTGTGTGTCAGGGAAAAAAATTAACATTCATCGCAAAAAAATGTTAAAATACAAACAGCTCCTTTATGCTCAGAAATACATTTAAAAAATAAAATTGGTCTGGAAACAAATGGGAGGTTGTTAAAAATGATGTTCATAGCAATAGTTAAAGTTTCACCAGCTCTGTCTGAGAACCTTGTCCTTGGCTAGAAAAGAGCTTTGAAGTGTCTCTGTGCAGACCCTCCTGGTTCCCACAGAGTAATATAGCACATAGTAATAAAATTAAGATTAAACTTAAATAGGTTACATTTGGAGAAAGTAAAAGATAAACTTTGCATCACCAAATGATCTGCTGGCTCGAGAATAGTGCAGAAGTGTCCGGATCTATCTCTGATAGATTCCTTACTTTAGCACACATAAATACGAAAAAACATGAAGTTGGGGTTGTGCTCGGGAAAGTTAACACTCAGGACTGTTTATTGCCTGGTGCGAGAGGTGGCACGAAGAGTGAAGAAATCAGCTGGGCGTGCTGTTCCTACTGAAGAGGATAAGAAGACACAGCAGACTGGGATACCTTGAGCTTTCTTCAGGGTTTGTACACATTTAACCAATACATTTCCATGCCTTTTCCATGACTTTCTGGCTTATTTCCATGATGAAAAAGGTTCGTACGTAATGATACGTGGAAATGTTCTTTGATGGGGAAAATGTTCGTACTTTGCATATGTTCTTATGAAAGCTGTCGGGGTGACGTGAGACTTTGTGTACCTGCCGCAAACTTCTGTCTGTCTGCAGACAGTGCTCTGACCTCTGACATGCACCGGAATGTTTGGAAATAATATTATAAACTCCAACCACGTTACATGCCTTACTCTGTAAAAATATATTTTCAATAGTGCGAATATGACGTTGATATTTAATCATTTACGACATCAGAGAGGACACGGAGGATACTTTGATTTGAATTGAAAAAACAAAACAAAGATTGATACACACTGTCACCTTCTGACTACCTGTCTGAATCCCTGATAGTTTGTATAAAGTCTGGATTATTGAGAACAATAAAAACAGAATGAAAATAATTCAACTCAGGACATATCATCCATGTGACACCACGATGTGACCACACACAGAGACCATGAGGCACATACATCCACCTGATGTGTGGAATAAAAACACTGGACCCAGGAAATTCAGGACAAATATTAAAATATTTGTTAACAAATGTCAAAGTCCTGTTTCATCGGAATGAGAGGACTGTGGACTTAAACAGACTGATTGTTCCGCGGAATTTTCTGTGTAGATTCTCCAGCCACTGGTTGAGAATTTTAATAATTAAATAAAAAAACAAGAATCGAACTTATAAACGCATCAAAAATGCATATTCATATAGAATTTTAACAAAATAACAGCAACATGTTCTCAGAGAGGTGATTAAATACCTTATGAGTTGCTCCATCTACCGCCGCGCTCATGCCCCCTTCCCCTCCACACACATACACCGCACCCCCGTGGGTTGACTCCGAATCTCCGCTCCCCACATCATCACATCATCCTCTATTTTAATTAAACAACCATCTACTGTTTATCCCGGTGAATCCCGTCTTGATCTCTTACCTTCTGTTTTTGTTTAATTTTCCATAACTTTTCCGGGCCTGGAATTTGCATTTTTCAAATTCCATAACTTTTCGAGTTTTTTCAAAATGTACGAATCCTGTTTCTTTGAAACATCCACATGTTGCATGTTGCTCTGTAACTGCACCATCTTGCAAGATTAAAACATTCTAACTTAGATCCGTCTCCTGATCTTTTGAAAAAGGAAATTATCCTAACAGAGGTGGTTTTCTAAAGTGGGACTTTTATTTTGAAGGCTAAGAAAGCGTGGGGAGGTGCTGCGAATGGAGGCAACTGGACACAGCTGTGCTTCCCTTGAATGTAAACATCAAGCATGACAGAATCACAAACAGGGAATGGAAGCATTTCAAAATAAAAGCATATTTTGGCTTATTTATTCTAGCTTGTCTATGATGAAAATGACTCAAGAAACATAAGAATGATAAGGTGAAATTGCCTGTCAAGCTTTTTGGTAAAGGGTTTATTACATAATTTATTAAGATTTCTTCAGATGTCGATTTATATATATTGTGAGAAGCTGTTTGAAATTTAGGGGGGGAAAAAGCCTATAACTTGACTTTGATATTGTCTTTTTTGACCCTTCTCTTCCTATCCTTTTCACTGAATATCCTTACAAACGAAACGCTTTGCAGACTGTGTTCATGGTTCGGTAACAGTATGCTCTGGTGAAACAATGGTGGTGGTTGTAACATGAGGCCATTCATTATTCAGCGGCGATTTGTGTGTCGACACTCACTTCATCAAACAGGTCAGTGGCTCTGTAAGGAGGCCCCCGCTCCGACACGAAGCCTGCAAAGGCCATGCCATCCAAAACCTTCATCAGGAAGTCATCCTCCGTCAATGCCCTCTGACCCAGGAACGCAGCCTGTGGATACACACATTGGCATTATTCTCATTTACACATTTATGACTGATCTGTGGTGTTAGATACGTAGATGTGGTGGGTTCATCCTCCTGTACCTTGTGGAATCGGATCACTGGTTCAGGGTGAATGCGAATGATGTGTAAACACCAGCGGTATCCCTGAAAGAGCCGAGCGAACAGCCACAGGAAAACGGCCCGGATCTCCTTGTCCTGAGACACAGACATAGTGAAAGAGTTCAATCCAATGTGTTTAAGGTGCAGTATGGAAGATTTGGTGGCATCCAATGGTGTATGTTACCCCACCCTTCCCGTTCAAGCATGCAGGAGACCCTATGATAGCCCTCAATTGTCATTATCAAGAAAAATGTTAAGAATGTCCACTCTGGGCAACTGCCAAAAAACATGGCTGCCCCCAAGAGAAAACCGGCTACTCATGTAAATATACTTTAAAGGGCTCATTTTAGGGTAATGTAAAAAGCAAGTCAAACATTCAGAAAAATGTCAGTATATAACTGTTTCGTAATCCTATTTGACAATAATGAGCCAAAATATTATACACTGCAGCTTTCTCATATTATTAAAATCATGTCATCTTTAGCCGCTTATCCAGTAATCTGGGTTACGGGCTATTTCTACCAGTATACACAGGGCCATTTGGGGTGTCAGTGACAGGACCACTGACACTGCAGCAGGGTGGGATTCGAACCAATGACCTTTTAATTCCAAAGGCGACTGCTCTGACCCATGAGCCGAGATATAAAGTACTAAAACTTATTTTAGCTTAAAGTTGTGACTGACAGTCGCAGTGTCATGTCGCAGTGACACTGGTCATGTTAAAATTATTTTACAGATCGTTTTTTTAAATGTTCAATTTCATCTTTATCACCTACTGTGTGGGCAAAATTTAGACTATGTGTGTTTCCATAGAGAAAAGTTTTGTAAAAAAGTGCCGGGTGGACTTCCGGTTTCCGGTATGCCCAAGGTAGACGCTTGATCTCAGACCCATCGCACTGAAACCGAAGATGTCGGCGCCACCGCGGTCTATAATAGTACGATTTTTGGACTTCAGCGTGAAGCAAGCGGTGCTGCAGCAAGCCTGGAAGCAGCGGGTGTCACGCTCTGGGACCAGAAGGTGTATTTTGATCAGGATTACTCGCCAGAGGTGCAGAGAAAATAGAAACAAGTGCGGGAGGTGCAAAAGTGTTCCCCTCCCTACTGGAAGCACAGCCAGTATTGAAGGAGCTCGGAGTTGAAGCTGGACTGGAGGAGAGAGATGTCCTGGAGAGGTAACTGGCCTAGGACATGTGGATGACGCAGGGCAGCAGGAGGAGTGGGAGACAGCTTCTGTCTCCCACGGAAATCAGAGCCATTACTGACAGTGCGGATAAACACATGTGAGGAGCGTGAGTACAGTTAGTCCTGCTGGATATGAGTCAGGCGGCATGCTGATTATATAGTCACTTTCATTATCAGGTAATCTTCTGTTAGAATAGAATAGAATAGAATAGAATGCCTTTATTGTCATTATACACAATGTACAACGAGATTGAAGGACAACTCTGGTGGTGCTAAGGGGGAAAACAACAGGGGTACCCTAAATATAAAGTCTATAAAAATAAAATTAAAAATAATAAAATAAAATAGGATCTGTGGATACATCTAACATATTTACAGCAGGAGCATGTGGTACAATGTGCATACGGTACAATACACACAGTACACAGTGCAGCAGAGTGGCTCTAATATAAATATATTGCACGGAAAGTGTGGCTGAACACATAGCTACTGTGTGTTCAGCTCTCTTATTGCACTCGGATAGAAGGTGTTCGCGAATCTGGAGGTGCGGGCCTGGATGGACCTGTACCTCTTCCCTGAGAGCAGCAGCGAGAACAGGCTATGCCCCGGGTGTGAACTGTCACGGGTGATGCTGGTGGCCCTGCGCAGGCACCTGGTGATGTAGAGGTCCGACAGAGAGGACAGATGTACCCCTATGGTCCTCTGTGCTGACTTCCTGACCCCTTCTAGGGCCTTCTTGTCAGCCTGAGAGCTGCTCCTGAACCACACCAGGATGTTGTGGGTCAGGATGCTCTCTACAGAGCACCTGTAGAAGGACAACAGCAGGTCCCGGGACACGTGGACCCTCCTCAGTGACCTTAGAAAGTACAGCCGCTGCTGTGCCCTTTTCACAAGGGCATTGGTGTTGGTGCCCCATGTGAGGTCCCGAGAAATGTACGTGCCCAGGAACCTGAAGTCACTGACTCTCTCTACCAGGTCCCCTCGGATGAGAAGAGGAGCAAGCTCCACCTTCTTCCTCCTGAAGTCCAGCACCAACTCCTTTGTTTTTGAGGAGTTGAGTGCCAGATTGTTGAGGGAACACCAGGCAGCGAGGTTCAGGACCTCCTCCCTGTAGGCCGTCTCATCACTGTTGTGAATCAGCCCCACCACAGTAGTGTCATCCGCAAATTTCACAAGGATGTTGCTGTTGCGGGTTGGCGCGCAGTCATGGGTGTACAGGGTGTACAGCATTGGGCTGAGCACACAGCCCTGGGGAGCCCCAGTGCTCACAGACAGGGTTGAGGAACGATGATCCCCCAGCCTGACTGACTGCAGACGGTCAGTAAGAAAGTCTTTGATCCATCTGCAGATGCGCTCGCCGATTCCCAGACCACGCAACTTGGACGTCAGTCTGCTCGGAACAAGTGTGTTAAAAGCAGAACTGAAGTCCACAAACAACATCCTTGCGTAACTGCCAGGTTTTTCAAGGTGATGACACACCGTGTGGAGGGCTGTGTTGACGGCATCACCTGTGGACCTGTTGGCTCTGTAAGCGAATTGGTGCTGATCGAGGCTGGGAGGCAGCAAGGATTTGACATGCCTCAGGACCAGTCTCTCAAAGCACTTCATCACAGTTGAAGTGAGAGCCACAGGTCTGTAGTCGTTCAGGCTGCTGATCGACGGGCCCTTGGGGATGGGTACAATAACTGCGTTTTTCAGGCAGCTGGGGACTGTGCAGGCAGCCAGCGAGCGGTTAAAAATTAGCTGGATAACCCCTGTTAAGGGATAATGTAACTTTACTGATCCGAAAATTTTTAATCGAAGCACTACTACTACTACAATAGGTCGAATGAACATTGCTGGGTTGGGGCGGGAGGGGGAATACAATGTAAAAGCCACATATGGTGTTACCAAGGCACTCGAGGCAACATAAACCCCCTGTTGCTATTGCACTTTGTGTTTTTTACCCAGAGAGCTCAGTCTCTCTGCCCTTTTTTTGATCGGGGCTGGACTGCATGTAAAATCTCTGGATGCAAAAATGTGCAGGGTGTTTTTTGGTTTATGGTGGCAGACCACTGGTCAGCTGGAAGCTCTGGAAAAATGTTTACAGTTCATTGTCTATTCGTTCTACGTCTTCTATTGTTACCGGCAAAAGCGGCTGTGAGAAAGGGGTTGCTCTTGGATTGTAATCTGAATTCAATTATGGACAATTTACGTGACGAAGTAATTGCTGAGAGACAAACTAGCACAGGAAGAAGCCTGGACATAACAAATAAAATATGCTAAACTTAATCACTTAAATGGAGATAATCATCCTATTAAGAGGAAAGAAATACTCTGCTCCATAGCACTACTTCAAGAGACTCATTTGGATGACAGGGAATGTCAAAAGTTGAAAAGAGAGTGGATGGGTCAGATCTTTAGTGCATCATACGAAAACAGAAAGAAAAGAGGAGAGGCCATCTTGTGCCACAAATCGGTGGGCCTCATACCTGACAAAATACTTGCGAATAAAGAGGGATAGATGATGTAAACGTAACTATTCTAAATCTCCATGCACCAAATGAAATTAGCTCAATATTTTTCAGGAACATTGCTTCGCTTAGTTGAACATTCCAAAGGGATAATTATAGTGGGAGGGGATTTTAACTGTGTAGTGAATCAAAAAATGGAAAAATGCCCCTTTGAATCGAGAGCCCAAATATTAAAATCCAAGTCACTATGTAGTATGATGATGGAATTGAGGCTTGAAGATATATGGCGCGAGAAAAACCCGAAAGACAGAGTACACACATTTTTCAGGAGTACACAAGAGCTACTCCAGAATAGACATCATTTGTTTATCAAAGCAGGACGCTTATAGTGTGGTGGACTGTCATATTGAACCCACCACCACATCTCAGACCACGGAACTGTCGTCTTATCCTTGAGGTTAAGCCCGGATAAACCTGCCAAATATTGGAGATTAAAAGTCTCACTGTTGAATAACCCAGAGATAGTGCAAAACATAAAAAATGAATTGAAGAATTTCCTGGAACACAATGACAACAATGAGGTGTCTGCTTCGACATTGTGGGACACTGCCAAAGCAGTGCTAAGAGGGAAAATAATCGCCCTCTCCTCCAAACTGAAAAAAGATCGTAAGAGAATACAATCTGAACTAGAAGAGAGTATAAGAAACCTGGAGCGACAGCAAAAATTGACTAAAGATGATTCCACCCTAAATTCTCTAAACCAAAACAAGCAGAGGTTGAACAAACTACTATCACACAAAGCAGAGGGTGCTCTTTGATTTTCCACTGAAAAATAATATGAGCTAGGTAACCGAGGCAGCAGATAACTGGCCTTTCAACTGCGCAAGCACAGGTGAGCTGTGTGGTTCATAATATTGTGTGTCCCTCCTCTAAAAATCAGGTGTATCACTCCAAAGACATAGCAGAAGCCTTTGTGGCTTATTACAAGAATCTTTATGATTCACCAGAAACAGAGAATAAAGTAGAATTTATTAGAGACTTTTTAGGCCCACTCAATTTAACAAAATTAGATGAAATTGATTCTAAAGCCATGGCTGAGCCGATCACAGAGAGCGAATTTAAAGAAGTTATAAAGAATTTTAAAAAATAAATGACCTGGGACAGGCAGAAATCACACCACTGCTAAAGAGAGTCTTCAATTATGCCCTAAGTACGCAAGATCCCCCAAAAACATTGTCAGAAGCGATCATCTCTGTGATATATACAGAAGGCAAAGACCCCACAGAGTGTGCCTCGTACAGGCCAATTAGTCTGCTCTGTAACAACGTGAAAATATTAAGCACAATAATGGCAAAAATAATCCAGGTGCGGATTAACAAAATAATCAAACCAGATCAAACTGGCTTCATACCAGGTAGGCAGGCATCAAATAATATTAGGCGTACCCTGAATATCATCTCAACAGCAAAGAGGGGTGATCAATCTTCCATGCTTCTTAGCATTAACGCAGATAAAGCATTTGACCAGGTAGACTGGGATTTCTTTCGGAATTTATTAGCTGGATTAAGGTACCATACATAAACCCAAGCTCCAGAGTGAGGGTCAACGGACACACTTCGGGACAATTTGAACTTAAAAGAGGGACTAGGCAAGGGTGCCCGTTGTCCCCCTTATTATTCGCCATTAACATAGAACCCTTGGCAGAAATGATTAGGGAAAATCCTTTAATTCATGGGATATCTGGAGGAGGAGGGCCAGACAAAATATCATTGTATGCGGACAATATAATATTGTACATTAGTGATGCTTTAATCTCCATCCCAGCACTGCTCAATTGCTTGAGAGACTTAAGGGTAAGGGTAAACTGGGTTGAGCTAGAAAAAGGCTTTTGTGTAGCAGTGCCTCTTGAGACACTTCCTTTTTTGGATAAGAAAACCCAAAATAAACTCAAGATAAAGACTGATTGGATTAAGTGCACCCAAAGAGTTTGGAACCTGATTAGGAAAAAGTTTGGAGCCCCTTGGGAGATTTCATGGGTAATGAAAATTAACGAACAAATTTTGAACCCAACAGACTGGACGCTGGGTTTAGAGAGTGGGGAAAAAAGGGCTTATGATGGTAAACCAGATGTTTGAAGGGGAGGTCTTGCGATTCTTTAGACAACTGCAAGATAGGTACTTGCAACTGAGAAGCTACCTGACGTCACACAAAGAATGGAGCACACTTAGGAAACAACCTACGCCCATAGAAGACTTGTTTATGGATATAATAAAAGAAAAGAAAGTTACCGAGGTTGTCTCAAGAATTTACAAATGTTTAAATTTGCTGATGTTGGGGAGTGCTCATGATATAAAAGGTAAATGGGAGTTAGAAATGAATGTTGTTATTGAAGATACATGCTGGGAAGACGTGTGTGAAGAGGTGCACAAAAAAAATGTAACAGTGGTAAAACGAACTTGTGCCGGAGGGAATGTCATCAGGTGGGGGACCACACACACATATTTTGGGACTGCACGAAGCTGAAAATTACTGTGAGGGAATTTGGAAGGAATTACTCTCTATATTGAACAGTGATTTACCTCTGACCCCAACATTTTATATTATTGGAGCACTCCCTAAAGAAAGACTGGAAAAATGGAAGCTGTAACTATTGCAAGCCCTTCTATTAATAGCTAGGAAGATGATTACTCTCTCATGGTTGAAACCACTTCCTCCTACTATACCTCAGTGGCATAAAAGAGTGAAGAAGGTATATGTAATGGAGAAGATAACGGCACACCTTCACCTTAAAATGGACATTTTCAGAACAAGATGGGCTCCCGTAGGTGAATACTTAAATTTACCAATGTGATACACCGCAATACTGTGCTGTCAAAGGAGAACTGTTGAGATGTGCTGGTGAATTGTGCAGAGGAACATCAGAAACAATCCAATGTATCTGAGTCGTTTGCCGAACTGTTAAAGGTTCAACTGTTTAGTTCATATATTTCTTGCAGAATTCTGTTTCTTGTATATATCTGAAAAGGAATTTGATGTAAGCAACAATATGTGTATGAACGCATATGAAAACCAATAAAAAAAAAGGGCAAGGGAAATAAAGAACAGAACATTTGTGGTCTGTGGATTGAACTGTCACTGAAAGTAAAGCAGGAGCTGAGGAAACCTGACAACCTTTTGTACTCATGTCCAAAAACCTGTCCGCTCACTCAAAGCACTCTGGATGTTTTGCATACTTTTCTGCATTAGAAAAGAGATAATAAGTCGTTTATCTCTTGTTTCTTACCTGGATTTTAAGTGCAGAGGGTTGCGAAGAGACTGGGGGGAAGGCGTGATCTGCGATTTCCAATTCTGGATCCAAAATCTACAACAACATGAACATCTACACATCAACATCACAGTCCAGTTAATAAATCAAGTCAAAAGCAGAGAAAGTCACTATAATCCTGGAAAACAGTGTTCCATCAGAGATGTGGTAATGTGGTAATCAGGGTTGTAGTATGTGGATTAAACTGGATTACACTTGCCATTATATATTCCCCAGAATTTAAGTACTGATGTGCTGTTGCATAAATTATGCTTTACGAGACAGAAATATTTGGCACTGCTTACGACTATAAGTGAGAGTTTGATAGCTGGAGGTGCTGCAACAACTCACTGAGACTTTTCGAAGAACACGACTCAGCCATAGCCAAGTGTGACTGTGCATGTAGCATGTGCTTAGTAATGGGTAATAGAGCAGGTCTAGTATGGGTCCAGATTTGACTTGGAGATGACCGAATAACAAGTCTGGTGTTGAACTTGGCACATGCAGGTTCTAAAAATAGACGTGAGGAAGCTTAGCCAACAGACACAAGCACTCACTCACTCACACATTTACATGTGTGCCAGAGTGAAGATATAAAACAAGAAGTGACTCCTGACATCATAACATGACATTGCAGATTAGCCACTGAGATGAAATCCATTAAGAATCCATTACCAGCCAAACGTGGAATAACAATCAATAAAACACTGTAAACACTTTACACACTTTTAGACTTTTACGGTATTACCTGACTGATATTTTCAAACCTGTTCATATTGTCATTCCTCTAAATCAGATTGAAACCTGTTCTGTGAGAAATAATCCTCCACTTTATAATCCTGTTTTCGATCTGAGGACACACACCCATCACCCAGTTAACTTTACTTTGATTCACTGGTATCTTTTATTCAACTGACAAAGACCAACGAGCACAAAACAGGTCATAGAACACACAGAGCAGCCAGGGACAGAATTAATCCCTAACACAAACAGACAACATGTCAAAATATAATGTTTTCATAGATTCATAAGACCTATGGTTGTTACCATTTTTAAGCCATTTATTATGAAACCTTCAACAGATGCCCTAGTAAATAAGTCACAGTTCAATGTTTGAATTCTAAATGGACATTTAATTCTAATTGGCCATTCACTCATTTATACATACATGTAAACATCTTGTGTCAGCATTTTGAGGCAATTAGAGAATATCTTCGGACCAAATATTGTGAGAGTTCATGGGAAGAACAAATCAAACCATGAAACTCAGCCAGTGTGTACACACACACACAGCAAATCTGAGCTGAGACAGACGTGAAAACCCACTTGGTCGTCTCCCAAACAAACATACCCCAACCTCTGACTCAGCCACGTCACAAACCCATAATGAACCAACAGAGGAAGAGGTCTGTGCTGAGCTGTCGATCATTTACCAGACGACCAACTCAGGAAGTGTCTATTTTTATAGTTCAATAAACTAATTAAATGGATAATTATGGTTTGTATGAGACTACAAACACAGAAGGACCAAACAAAGCTGAAGACTTGGCGGCATAACACATATTACAATGGCTTTCTGGCTCTACACCAGAAATAATAAATGTCTGATGATGTTATTCTACTGTGTTATGAGAAATTGGATTTCTATTTTACTATTTTAATACATCTGACAAAGAGCAAACTAAGGTCGGCAATAAGTCTAAGGAGTCTTCCAATACTTTTTTGGCTAAAGAAAAAAAGATCAAAACAGTTACAAATACAGTACCTATTACATGAAACTATGTAATAGCACATGATGACTGCATACAAAATGGTGCTTAAGTACATTATATGAGTATAATATAGTACAGAGGTGTCAAATATAAGACCTGTGGGCCAAAACAGGCCCGGCAAAATGTCCAATCTGGCCAGCAAGATGACTTTGTAAAGTTAAAAAATTACAGAGAAGACACCAACACTGTGTGCTTGTACCCCTTTGGCACCTAAACAAAGGAAGTTGTCATTGTTTACAGGTCATTATAATAGAATATTACTGGGCCTGTCTACCTGCCCGTGACCCCTGAACTAAAATGAGTTTGACACCCCTGGTATAGTATGCTTTTTGTCTTTTAGTTTTCAAATGGAGGTGATATTGATAGAAGCCTGTGATGAAGGAAAATGTACAGTGTGTAAGATTTGGTGACATCTAGTGGTGAAGTAGCATGTTGTTGTTGTTGTTGTTGTTGTTGTTGGAGAACCTATAGAAATCCTCAGTTGTCATTGAGCCCATTTACATGACACTCAACACTCGGGTCATTATCTGATTATACAAGTGCTCATGTAAACAACATATTCTGATTTCCTTAATCTGATAACTGCAGTTACCAGAGTATGACATGTCGAAATAACACGGCTGGATTTCTCCCCGATACTCCATGTATACAGGGCTATCAGAGCGGAAGACGGACTAAATATTACCAACATGGCGCACAGCAGCTGCGACAGACAATCAACAAAGAGCCACT
Source organism: Chascanopsetta lugubris (assembly GCA_016785325.1). NCBI lineage: Eukaryota > Metazoa > Chordata > Actinopteri > Pleuronectiformes > Bothidae > Chascanopsetta > Chascanopsetta lugubris. The sequence goes on from JAFBJT010103277.1 coordinate 96,620, forward strand.
TCTGATGAGTGTCTTGGTTCGGGTGCTGCACATTAACTGTGAGAGTAAGCCCATCATGACCGGAGCGAGGACCAGAGCTCTCTGGTCACTATGCTGTTAAGATCGCTCCTTGCTTGGAACCAGCGGTGGAACGTGACTCACGGAAAAAACGAAAATGAAACCTAACTCTAACCCTGAGGGGATGAGAAGAGAGTTCATTCAAACATATAAAATAATAACAGGAAGTTTGGGTGTTATGTCATTACATACGTACAAACGTACATACATCCTCCGATAGAAATCTGAGAACTGAGAGGGCTCATGTAAACCAGAGTTTTGACAATATCAGATTACTGCAGTGCATGAAAACACAGATATCTGATTACTCCCAGTTATCTGATTGCAACAGTCATGTAAACATGTTTAGTACGTTCACTCTGTTAAAACATGGTGGCCCCTGTAGAGAGGACACACTCCTCTTGTAAATATACATTAATAGGCCCATTTAAAACATTTAGGTGATTATAAATTCATGAAAATATCAGTATGTAATTGTTTTGTGACCAAAATGACCAAACTCTAACACACTACACCTTTAATTCCTGCACTATTTCATATACCAATTTCACAGTGCGTTGTCTGAAGATGTATTTTTTTTCTAATAAACTGCAGGAAACTGTTTACATCTGATAGATTGGTAAAATAATTGATTTATTTATCATTTATTAGAATAGTTGCTGGTTGGCAACACTTTAACGCTTTATTACACCCTGTTATTATAAAATACAAATAAATTCATAACTATCGAAAGATACAGGCGTGTTCTTACGCAGTGTTATGTCAAGATTGGTAATTATACATGTGGCAGCACACGTGAGCTGGCACAGCAGCAGGATGTTTAACAGATAAGCAAATCAAATCTGTCTGGGTGTATCTGACAAATTCAAAACACTGTGACCAGTCTACAGACAAACCCGCTTTTATGTGCTCAAACATTTATTCAGCATTTGATTTTGAATGTGACTCATCATTATTTTTATCAGCACATCCAGTAAATATTGTGACTAGCTGTGGGTTGATTTCCTGCAACAGCTGCATTGTCATGTGCCCATTCAATAAAATGACTAAAAACAAATAGCATTTACACGCGTACAATAAATTATACAGGAAGCTTACATCGGTGAGATGATAAGGAAGCAGGAAAATAATGTGTTTCAGAAATAAAAAGCATTTCTCAGTAAAGGCTGCCACTAGAATTAAGTAAGCGGCTTAGGGTGCAGAATGCAGTGTCATGTTTGTTTTGAGCTACGACGTGAGGTGGTTGATAGAAACATAGAGTGTGATAGGACGGTCTCCACCATCTCCACCATTTTTGCTGGTTCCAGCTCCGCTACCAGCAAAAAAAGTCAAATAAAAACAAAAAAAGATTTCAATTAAAGGTGCAGAGGGTACAATTTGGTGGCATCTAGTGGTGAAGTTGCACGTTGTATCCATCACCTTCTGGGCATGCAGGACAACCTATGGTAGACTTCAGTTGTCGTTCAAACTCAAAAGATGTTTAGTATGTCCACTCTGGGTTATTGTAAAAACATGGCGGCCCCTGTAGGACCCACTCCACATATAAATAGACATTAATGGGCTCATTTAAGGATAATAGGAACAAAAATACATTTAGGAGATTATGAAAATTTGTAATTGTTTTGTATATTATATATTATATTTTTTCTAACCATAGAAGTGACAAAAACTATCAAAATCTTACACACTGCACCTGCAAACTAGGAAAATTAAATACACTTTTAAAGTTACAATAAAATACAAATGTTGTGATTTCCAAAGTTTTCTAATGATAAATAAATGGAATACGTTGCTGTGGCTTAGGTGCAGAGAGGGTTGTCAACAAACCTAAGGGAGCATGGTTCCATCCCCAAGTCCTTCAGACTACATTCCCAAGTGTCCTCAATAACACTGAACCCCACATTGTAGAGTACAAAGTTGAATAGTTGAAAAAAAAATGGCTGGAAATGGGTGAATGGGACTTCTACATGTGTAGGATTTGGGTAGCAGGTCTTACCATGGACAGGAGAGTCTGAGTCTGCTGAAGGAGAGGTTCAGGCAGCAGGGATATGTGGACACACTCGGGGATGGTCACTGTCCCACCGTCCAGGTCGGCGATGATGACGTCCAACTGAGCACAAAACAAGCACACATCTTCATTTCTGCCACTGATGCTGTTACAGACATTACAGACAAAGAGGTATATCCATGTCAACAGTTGCTCATAATATTGACCAGATAAACAACAAAGAATAGCTGCATCACTGTGGACAGCAGGGAGGGCTGCCCAGACAATGACGTTTGACCACTCATACACAACACATGATGGGTGTGTGACTACTGTAAAAAACACAACAATGCATTGTAATGTGGAATCAATGGCCCTATCAGAGTGTGCAAGAGGATGCCAGCATGCATCAGCCTATAGCCAGAAATCTTTTACAGGCAGTGCCAATATGATTTACTTTAGAATAGATGTTACTGACTTAAAGATTGACTTAAAGGTGCAATGTGTAAGAGTGTGGTCATTTTTGCCACTTCTATTTCCCATTAGCCTAACATGAGCCCATTAATCTATATTTACATGAGGAACTGGTCTGCTCTATGGGGGCCGACATGTTTTTACAGTAGTCCAGAGTGGACATACTAAACATCTATTTAGTTTTAATGACAACTGAAGTCCCTCCCCAAGGCCACCACCTTACCGTGGTGTGTGTGTGTGTGTGTGTGTGTGGGGGGGGGTTCGAGTGCTCCAGTGATCCTGGGGGCTATGTTGTCGGGGGCTTAAGCCCCTGGTAGGGTCTCCCAAAGGACCGGTATGACACAAAAATTCAAGGACTTGTGTAACCTGTCTGGAGGGCCACCGGAACCCCACCCTGGAGCCAGGCCGGGGTTCAAGGCCCGCAGGCGAGCGGGTTCAGGATACCCACCCTTTTTGGAGTCCTTGGGAAGAGTGCTGGATGGTACTCTTACCGGGGACTCCATTGTCCCGCTGGGGGACTTTAACGCTCACCTGGGCAATGACGACAGTGCGACCTGGAGGGGTGTGAGTGGGAGGAACGGCCTGCCTGATCTGAGCCCAAGTGGTGCTCAGTTGTTGGACTTCTGTGCTAGTCACAGCTTGTCTATAACTAATACCAAGTTTAAACACAAGGGTGTCCATAAGTGCACTTGGCACCAGGACACTCTAGGTCGCAGGTCAATAATCGACTGAGTTGGATCAGGTGGCGGAAGACGCCGGATAGACCTGGCAGGCCCAAACGAACAGTGAGGGTTTGTTGGGAACGTCTGGCTGAGGACCCTGTCAAGCTGTTTCTTAACTCACACCTCCGGCAGAGCTTTGACCTCGTCCCGAGGGTGGTGGGAGACATGGAATCTGAATGGTCCATGTTCAACGTTGCCATTGCGGAAGCAGCTGTCCGGAGCTGCGGGCGTAAGGTGGCTGGTGCCTGTCGTGGCGGTAATTCCCGAACCTGTTGGTGGTCATTGTTGACTTGTGGGACTCCGGAAGTGGCCGACAGGTACTGGCAGGCCAAGCGCTGTGCAGCCTCGGCTGTTGCTAAGGCAAAAACTCGGGCATGGGAGAAGTTCGGCGAGGACATGGAACTAGACTTTCAGTTGGCGTCGAAGCGATTCTGGCAAACTGTCTGGCGGCTCAGGAGGGGGAAGCAGCCCGTCATCTGTACCGTCTACGGTGGGGATGGGGAGCTGCTGACCTTAACTGGGAGCATAGTCGGACGGTGGAAAGAATACTTCTCCTCAACCCCGCGGACATGCACTCCGAAGAGGAAGCAGAGTCAGGGCACTTTGAGCTGAGGTCGCTGAGGCAGTTAAACAACTCCACAGCAGCAAGGTCCTGGGGGTGGATGAGATTCATCCTGAGTTCGGGGACAGTGCCTCTGGAGTGGCAGACACCCCCGTCCTGGGGCACCAAAGAGTGTGCTCCAACTACAGGGGGATCACACTTCTCAGCCTCCCTGGTAAAGATTACGCCAGGGTACTGGAGAGGAGAGTCCGGTGGTTAGTCGAAGCTGGCTCAGATTCAGGAGGAACGATGCTGATTTTGTCCTGGCCGTGGAACACTGGACCAGCTCCATATCCTTGCAAGGGTGCTGGAGGGGGCATGGGAGTTTGCCCAACCAGTCTACATGTGTTTTGTGGATTTGGAGAAGGCTTATGACCATGTTCCCCGTGGTACCTTGTGGAGGGTGCTCCGGGAATATGGAATGGAATCGATGGTCTGTTGTTACGAGCTATTCGGTCTCTGTATTTCCGGAGCCAGAGTCTGGTTCGAATTTCTGGCAGTAAGTCAGACACGTTCCCAGTGAGGGTTGGACTCCGACAGGGCTGCCCTTTGTCACCAATTCTGTTCATTACTTTATAGACAGAATTTCTAGGTGCAGCCAGGTGGCGGAGTGGTTCGGGTTTGGTGGTCTCAGGATCCTGTCCCTGCTTTTTGCAGATGACGTGGTCCTATTGGCGCGATCAAGCTTGGACCTCCAGCTTGCACTGGGACGGTTTGCAGCCGAGTGTGATGCGGCCGGAATGAGGATCAGCACCTCTAAATCCGAGGCCATGGTTCTCAGTCGAAAAAGGGTGGATTGCCCTCTCCAGGTCAGGAGTGAGTCTTTACCCCAAGTGGAGGAGTTTAAGTATCTCGGGATCTTGTTCACGAGTGAGGGAATACGGAGCAGGAGATTGACAGGCGGAGTGGCGTCGGCAGTGATGCGGACGATGTACCGGTCCGTTGTGGTGAAGAGAGAGCTGAGCCAGAAGGCAAAGCTCTCTGTTTATCGGTCAATCTACATTCCAACTCTCACCAATGGTCATGAGCTTTGGGTAGTGACCGAAAGAATAAGATCACAAATACAAGCGGCAGAAATTAGCTTTCTCCGCAGAGTGGCAGACCTCAGCCTTAGAGATAGGGTTCACAGCTCAGCCTCCGGGAGAGGCTCAAAGTAGAGTCACTGCTCCTTTGTGTTGAGGGGAGCTAGATGAGGTGGTTTGGGCAAGGATGCCCCCCGCACGTCTCCCTGGGGAGGTGGTCTGAGCTTGTCCCATTGGGAGGAGACCCCGGGGCAGACCCAGGACACACTGGGGAGATTATATCTCCCGGCTGGCCTGGGAATGCCTCAGTATCCCCCCAGAAGAGTTGGTGGAAGTGGCCGGGGACAGGAGTCATTGGTCTTCGCTAACGAGACTGTTGCCCCTGCAACCCGGATCCGGATGAGCGGAAGACGATGAGATGAAATGAGATGAGACAACTGAAGTCTACCATAGGTTCTCCTGTTTGCTCAGAGGGGTGAGGGTGAGGTGATGGATTCAGCATGCAACCGTCACCAAATCGTACACACTGCACCTTTAAATATGTGATTCACAACTGGTGGGTATGGGTCGTGATCCCAGAGTAGATTGCAGACCCGTTTTCAGTGAGTTCAGAAAAAATATCCTGTGAGGATTTTTGTTTTTAATGAGTGTTATCTGCAGAAATGTGTATTTGTATTGTCCCAATTTCTTATTGTGTTGCTCTTGGCAGGATGTTTCTGGGTTCTTTTCTTTTATACTGGTGAAGTGCCGCTTTCCTGCTCCAGAGCCAGATCACTGGTTGTTGCAGCAACCAACCTACTATTTGAGGATTAGGCACTGGCTCTGAGCTGGCCCTCAAGCTACCCTGCTGGAAAAGAGATAATTACTGTAATGATGACTGAGAACTCACCAGTTCTTGTGTTTCAGAGCGGAAGAATGAATTGACACCAATAATGAAGGGAGTGGGGGTGCTGAGGACCTCAAGTAGTTTTCCAGGTAGGATGGGAACATAGGTGAAGCTGAGGGAGATAGAAAAAGACATTTTACAAAAAATATTAACATACCATTGTTGGGTTTTATTGCCATTATCTACATAATCAGACATGTTGTACAAATAAACACCCAAATAATGACTACTGAAGACTAGAAAGAGAAACACACCTGTATTTGAGGGGGAACAAGATGGCCAGCAGTCCCCGACAGGAGTCTGTGAGCCTCTGGTAGCTGCTGGACAGGAAGAGGATCTTGTGTTCCGTCAGGGCAGCACAGAACAGATACAAGACGTTGATGATACCTGAGGGACAGGAGAGAACAAAGAGGATATCACTGTCAAATATCCATTACATTCAGTTCTACCATGAATTCCACCATTACAAAACTCTTAAAGGTGCAGTGTGTAAGATTTAGTTATACATCTGGTGGTGAATGTTATATCATGTATTCATCACTACACCCTTCCCATTTGAGCATGCAGGAGAACCTATGATAACCCTCAGTTGTCATTAAAACACAAACAATTGTTCGTATGTCCACTCTGGGCAACTGTAAAAACATGGCGGCTGCTGTCGGAAGGACCCGCTCCTAATGTGAATATACAATAAAGGGCTAATTTTAGGATAATGTAAAGCAAGTCATAGATTGGTGTGATAATACATTTGCCAAAATGTCTATATAATTGTTTTGTTATTCTTGATATTCTATTTCTACAGATAGAAGTGACAAAAATTGACCAACTGCACACTGTACCTTTAAATACCTGTTTAAAAAAGAGATTTATTTAAATTAGATCTCTAACAAGATACAGCTGATTCATCACAATGTCTACAACAGTGGAGCATAGTAAGCCTAAAGCTGAAATGCATGGCAGAGAATTTATTGGGATTGATTATAGAGTAAAGAAAATGGCTATTTGGATAATTCACTGTGAATATAAAGATAGATGTCTCTGTAGTTAAAATGTAAATATTTTACAATACAATTGCAATGCGCAGTGTTGCTGCTCTTTTGTCTCCAGACTTATATCATGAATTATTCAAAACTAACCTTCCCATGAATACCTTAAAACAGTGATTGTATTCAGTAATACAAACTCCTTCACAGTAGGTGACGATGATGCCCTGCAACACTGAAAAGTTTGTTTTCATATGCTAATTGAAGAAATGGCGAAGCACAAGTATGACACCAACGACGAAAAATATTTTTCTTATGTTGAGGACAAAAGGTGCACTTTGTTTTTTACTTAAAATGCAGCTGATTGAGTGTAAATGGGAATATTTCCCTATCTAAAGTCGACACCTGCTGGTCGTTATTGTACATTGTGAAACTGAAGTTGAACATTTTCCCTGATTTAGGTCACGGCTCATTATGGGGTGATGGTCGCTCCCAAACCCAGTGCCATACAACACTGATTATTTAAAATAGGAATAAAGTTGTTCATACCAAGCTGTCTGAAGAGCTGGGCCACACTGCTTCCGCTGACGGGGAGCGAGTCATTGATTGGAGTCTGGATGACTTGCCTGTCGCCGGCACCTAACGTGATAGTTCTCTGTAGATCGGGGTGAGGGGGAGAGGGGAGGGAGAGAGGGAGAGGAAGATGGAGATGGAGATGGAGAGAGAGAGAGAGAGAGAGAGAGAGAGAGAGAGAGAGAAGGGAGAGGAAGGGGTTACAAGACCATCACAACAAATGGTGTTTTCTCAGAAGCCTAGGGTTGAACAGGTTGCTTTAATCACAAGTTGTGCGTGGGTGCGGAATGAATAAGCGGCAGCGAGTCCAAGGAGCTTAGCAGATACGTGTCAAGTCAGACAACAAGCCATTCGAGCTGATCGGGGATGTGAGTGGAGGCAGGGTAGGACACCATGCCAACGACCAAACTGCCACACAACAACACAGGGACCATAACATCGATGAGGGACACTGAAATCTGAGCCACATGGCAGGTGTCATGTGCAGGTGATTTTCCACTGCAGTCTAAGCAAGATGTATCAGGGTGGATCTTTATGGATGACGGGATTAGAACCATACAATCTCTTTGACATCTAACACGATAGAACCTTTCATCCATGCTGACCTGCAAGCTACGACGAATAATACACAGCTGCTTTCAAAACAACTGAAACTGTGTCTGATCACCGCATCCTCCTTCAAAGAAAATGTTCTCTGCTCCAAGACAAAGGAAAAATCCAATAAATATTAATCTGTGTACATTTAGACTGTTAAAAACAAATCTATGCTGTAGAAATAGTCATTTAGAAACTATCAATGCATAACAAGATAGGGCGAGGAAACACAGCATGATTTCTGATATATGAAGCATGTGAGACAAATTTTCACGAAACATTTCAGAAAATCGGGCCCAAAGAAGTTTGCACACAACAGTGCTCATGTTTAAGTTTAAGATCCACAAAAACCATTGTAATGGATAAATGGTTAGTATCTGTGAAAAGTGTTAATCATGGTTATGCAGCTTGTAAGGCTCTGATGGAGGCTGAGCTGAGCTGAGGTGGAAGGGAAGGGAACAGTGGAGCATCATCTCATGCTCTGCAGCAGCAGCAATAGCATTAACAAAAATAGCCAGCTGTTAGCAATTCAATTTTGTGATACAACAGCTGATTATAGGAGGTGTTTGTTTTGATGTTTCTCTTTAGAGATGTGAATTATTGATCCATGTTATACAAACAACACAGAATACCCACATAGAGGAATACAATTAAACTACATTATGGTGGTTCTCAACTGGTCCAGGTACGTGACTGACCATCACCCCATAATGACAAGCCGTGACCTATAAAGGACAATTTGTCATTTTAATTTGATTTGATTTGATTTAATTTAATTTAATCTAATTTAATTGACTTAGCATATTATGTAAACAAACTTTGGGGTTTTTCTTCTATCTGTGAAATGACAGGTGTATATTACCATTACAGGGCATCATCATCACCTACTGATACGGAGTGTAAATAGACAGCATTCCGATGCATAAAAAAATTCTCTTCCAAATAAAAGCACAGGATTCTATTTTCTCCACTTTTTTTCCAAAGTCAAAGAACCACGGCCAAGTAAAACCGGGTCCACGACCTATTTTTGGGTCTCTATCCACCAGTTGAGAATCACTGTTTCAAGCCATTTTATATAATGCCTGAAAATACCAATTATGGGGATTTGGAGGATGTTTCACTGAGTATAGAAAAGTAGCAATGGATCAGCAGAAGTGGGGTAATCACAACATGCATCACATCCATTACTTTTGGTTCAAATTATTTTATTATGAATAAAATCAAATCAAAAAAATAATTTTACTATTCACAACGGTTACTGTTTAATTTAAGTAACAAATAATTGCATTAAGAACAGTTAAGAAGACATTATAGTATAGCAAACATAGTTTTTGGGGATGTTACTGTTTTGTTCTTCCTGGGCAAGAATTCCATTAAAGGTTTGGATTAAACTCAAACTATCTTCAAACAGGAAATACTGAAATAATGTTCAATATACACTCATTTATATATCTAAGTTTTAAATACTTTACTACTAACGCTATTACTATCCCCTAATTTTTATACTTTTCATTTCTTCTACAGTTGATTACATAAACAGTGAAAAAACAGATATTAACTATCAAAACAATGATCAGCTGTTGCTCACATATCAATGCAGCATTGTGATTGCTTCTCCTGCTACAGGAAGTGTGCATGGATTGGCTGAGGGGAATGGGTGGGGAGACAAAGAAAACTCATTGGTGGACAGAGGAGAATGAAGTAGGGGCTGGCGTACCAATCTCTCATCCTTCTCCTCCTGGCCGGGCTACACAAGCACAACCCAGCAGCAACATACACGCGCACGCACGCACACACACAGAGAGAGAGAGACACACACACACACACACACACACACACACACACACACACACACACAGACACACACAGAGACACACACCCGCAGAATAAAACCCAGGTTAAAAACAACAGGAATGAGGGCTCAGGATGCCCACACTTAGGAACAAAATGGACTATAATGTATCAGCACAGGGGGAAACAAGGAATCTGCACAAACAATGACATTGTAAACATGAGCTGTGTAAAAATACAAGATGAAGCCCACACATGCAAAACAAAATGAAACAATCCACTAGGATTCAGCAGAACAGAGACAACAACAGATGAATCACTGTGGTATTTAAATCTAATTAAAATGTATCTGCAACTCCCTTTAAGAATTATTTTGATCAGCCACAGAGTATATATACTGATTATTCTATTTATTTGTTTATTATTTATCAAAGGTACAGATTTCAGTCATTTTTTCACTTCTAAAAATATTACAAAACAATGACATACAGACATTTTCATGAATTTATAATCACCTAAATTAATCATTTTTCCTTATTACCCTTAAATGAGCCCATTGATATCTATTTACATGAGGAGCTGGTCCTCTCAATGGGGGGCACCATGTTTTTATAGTAGCCCAGAGTGGACATACTCAACATTTTTTGAGTTTTAATGACAACTGAAGTCTACCATAGGTTCTCCTGCATGCTCAGAAGGGTGAGGGTGACGTGATGGACACAACATGCAATTTCATCTATAGATGTCACCAAATCTTACACACTGAACCGTTTACTCCAAATCTTACACACTGCACTGTGCATACTAATTTGTTATATAGAATGACAGTATGATATTAGCATTAGTGGAGGGAGGAGCCTTATGGGTACATTAGATAGTGTTTACTTTTGTCTGTTGTTGTGATGGGAATATACTGTACAAGACTACTGTATATATGAACTCCTGTATTCCTGCTTCTGTATTAGTGAGCCAGGAACCCACTGACATGGCACAATGATAAGGAAGCAGGCGCTGTGCAAAATTTGGGACGAGCAAGCGTGTCTTCTCATGTGATCAGCCGACAGAGCGACAACACATCGGTTTCCTCTTTGTTGCCCTGAAGTTATGACTCAGAGGTGTTGGCAATGTGACAAGCCATGTCCAGAAATTGGGACTGGAATTTCCTCATTGGCAATAAATGATATGAAGACAATAACCCCGTCATTAAAGGGGGGAGGGGGGCGGCAACTTGATTCATCTTCGACATTAAATAGAAGTCATTCTGCACAATAAAGAAATCAAACACAAGTAGAGGTCACATCACGCTGCCAGCCTTGAGTTCAGTTCACAGTAGAGTAGTGAGTGTTGTTGTAACATTCTGGAATTCTACAAGCTGCACTAAACCAGTTTACACATGTCTCACATCAATTTACAGTGTGAATGATTAGTGGGACCTAGAGGTGAAGTTACAAGTTGCACTTCAACATTCCTAACCCTTCCTTTAAAGGAATGAAAAGGTATCTAATTTGTCAGTTGAGGAATGACTCTTGATGTAAATATAAAGGACTCTTCCATACATTTAGATGATTGTACATCCTTAAAGGAGGAGTGTGTAAGATTCAGTGACATCCAGAGGTAAAGTTGCATGTTGTATCCATCACCTCACGCTTCTGAACATGTCGGAGAACCTATGGTAGACTTCCCTTGTTAAGGCTCAAACGATGTTGTTACTACAATAAAAACTTGGCAGTCAGAATAAGTCAGTATGTAATAGTTTTGTAATATTTTTAGCGGTGACAAAAATGACCCAAATCTGACACACTGCACCTTGAAAAACATATAACTTTTTCACTAATTCAAGCCCTAACACAGATCACTTACAATCAAAATGTCTAACTGAGACAACACAACAAAGGGGGCAGTCACAACAAAGTAGTGTGTTAGGGCATGTGTGGCTCTATCTTTGGTTGATGACTCAGTTAATAATTGTAATAATATGTGACAAAAGATTTTATTTGTATAGAATTAATATTGATTAAAAAAGATTGATTTAAATAAAAAAGAGCAAATCAAAATAAAACGGCAAATAATTTAATTAATTATGTATGAGTCATTGCTGTTTTTTTCCTTATTTAATCCACATACATAATCAAAGTTTTAGTCAGTGAGCAACTAAATTCTTTCAGATATCTTAGGTTATATCTAAATTTGTAAGTTTTATAAACAAAGTGTTCATTTGAAAATAATTCATATATTCAGATGTACACTAACAAACATCAGTAGAAGTCTTATATGTTCACAGACTAATCTGCTAACATAAGCCTTCATTTTGCATTTTAATACATTAACATCACGCTGAGTGAAAACGTTATGGTTGAGTAATAAAAAGCCCATTCAAAAAAATCTCGGAAGACTTGGAAGTAGGAACATGTTATGGTCTCAGTAAAATATAACTTAAATGGTTGCTCAAGCAACCATTTATCACAAATGTTAACAGTATTACCCACTTGAAGTCATATTTACATACATATGCAAAGAGAAGTCTGTTGATGATCAGTGCCAGCAGCTGTTGTGTGTGTGGCCATCACAATATGTCTAATGGTCTAATTCATTTCAGTGTCATGTTGCTGTGGAGTCTGTGGAGCTCAGGTCAGAGGCTGAATGGACACTTTCTTGATGACTGTTGGTGAGACTGAGGGGGAAAAGTTCCTGAGTGATTTTACAGTAACTGGAATGTGTGTGTGTGTGTGTGTATGCGTGATGCTCTTTCTAAAGTGGCCCTTGTTGCTCTTCAGTTGGAGGAGCTGGACTGTTTGTCCTTGTACTACATTACATGTCCTACATGTAGACCACAATAATCTATGAATCTGATTAAAGGTGCAGTGTGTAAGATTTTGGTAACTTTTGTCCCCTACAAAAATATTACAAAACAATTACATACTGACATTTTCATGAACTTATAATAACCTGAATGTTTGACTTTTTAAATGTACCCTTAAATGAGCCAATGAAAGTAGGGGGGCCACCATGTTTTTACAGTAGCTAAGAATGGCCATAACGAACTACTGATTATTTTTCAAATAAAAAAAATGGAAATCTATTGATATTTAATGACAACTGAAGTCTACCATGGGTTCTCCTGCATGTTCAAAAGAGTGAGGGTGAGATGATGAGTATAATCAGTTTAATTGGTATGATTAGTATAATATGCAACTTTGTCTCTAGATCTCACCAAATCTTACACATGGCACCTTTAAGCTTGAACATTTGTTGCCTGTTTTGTCACCTCTGCTGTTTCGGTTGTGCACTGTATGTGTGATTAGATCAGTCTCTCATTCAGTTGCTGTGCTTTCCAGTAGGAAGCCATCTGCTGTCCCATATGGCCACGCAAATAAATTACAACCTGCACAGCTTCAGGAGGGGGTGAGTGCGTGTGCGTGTGCATGTGTGCCTCTGTGTCCGAAAATTGAAAATACAGAAATGAAATGTTTCAAATGATGACCGATTACAAAACAAACAAAAAAGCTGATCAAAAGTAGCTTAATCATCATCAGTGACACATGATTTGAAAGGACTGCAAGAGGGAACACACGCATTTGTCACAAGAAAAGAACAAAACAAAGTCTTTCACTGTTTGATTAACAGAATCACTTCACATCCAGCTGATTGTTGACTAACGAAAACACTTGCAGGGATGGGAACATTACCTGGAGACAGGCCAGCAGCCAGTCACAGGCCTGAGGAGCCATGTCTAAACTACAAACTGGAGACTCCTCTGTCTGTAACAGAGAGGAACCAGCATACAGTATGGGGTGCACAGAGGTGACAAAGCATATGTTACAACATCCCGGAGACCACAGTGAAAGTCCACTAGCCATATAGTTACTCTGCTTCCCACTCTTTGCACTCCAGTCAGAATAATTAAGATGTTAAAATCCCAAAAAGATATTTGATGGAATACAAATAATTGAAAAAAAAGAGCAAAAGGCTGTGATAAGAAAGAAATGATAAGAAAATGAAAATTATAAAACATTATGAGAAATCTTTTGTTGGAGCTCAAAAATGGTCTAAAGGAACACATGATTTATGATTATCTGGTGCATGTTTACATGTGATCATGTGCAACAAAATGTCCCAGAAAATAAAGGAGAACCAATGCTAGACTTCAGTTGTCATTAAAACCCAAAATATGTTTATATGTATGTCCACTCTGGGCCACTGTAAAAACATGGCGGCCCCCAGAGGAACCACTACATTTATGGGCTCATTTAAGGGTAATGGAAAGAAAAATACATTTAGGTGATGTCATTGTTTTGTTGCATTTTTGTCTACCAATAGAGGTGACAAATGACCAAAAATTAACACACTGCACCTTTATCCCTGAATGAGCGCTTTACATTTACATTAGTGAGTCATCATTATGCTTCGACTGTAGCCCAAAATGGGTAAAATAAATACATTATAATTAGTGAAGACTATCATAGGTTCTTCAACATGTTTAAAAGGAAAGGTGATGTGAAAGGTATCATCTGCAGCATGCAAATTCACCACTAGATGCTATTAAATCCTACATACTGCACCTTAAAAGGCACAGTGTGTAATTGTTTTTTTCAATGTATAATGAGCCCTTACTATGAGCCTAACACATCAGGGGTGGATCTTATCTATGGAGACCACAGCTATGCCTAAATGCATGGGAGAGGAGGTTGAGTTTATGTGACAAACACACCATACCTTTATGTCTGGTGAAGTTGATTACATATAGTTGTTGAGATCAGAAGACATATTGTGGGATGTATTAGAGGCTAGAGGGATGTGCTGTCTGGGATACGTTGCTACAAGGAACGAAAACGTACATTATTTAGCTTGATGGCAAACCCTGAATCAAAAGTATAAGAGGTGTTGATCATTCATGAAAGGCTTCCTGAGGATTACATATTGTTTCGTGCTCTGGGACAGAGAAGACCCAATATCTATGATACAGATCAGCGTCATATTGAAAACAAAGGTCCATGTGTGCACACACATTACAAGCACAAGCTTTTTCTATATGCAAACACACAATGTAGTTCAATGTCCAAACAGGGACATTCATTTTCTTTAGTATAAAGCAAACAAAAGCAGTCAATACGTGCTGTCCATGCTGTGCTACCTGGCTGAACCACGTTCTACTTCCCTGAAGTGGCATCTCTGTGACTAGGCTGCACTGCTGCAAGGCATTGTGGGAGGGATTAGGAGGAAAGTAGCAAAACTGAACAGCAAAGAAAAGATGAGACTAAGGAATGGTATGAACGTTTGTCACCAGTTAAGCCTTGTAACAGTTCCCCAGTTAAGCGACAGCTTTGTTCTTTTTAAAACAGAAACAGCTTGGTGGGGAGTTTGTACCTGGGAGCCTCCAGCGATGGGGATGACACAGGTGAGGAGGTTCCCAATCACCGTTTCCAAAGGTGCAGAGAGGCCATCTATGTAGATGGTGTAGACCAGACCCAAACAATTCTGTTTGAATAAGAGGGAGAAACACAACGGACAAGAGTTTAACCAAATGTGTCTACAATATAAGCCAATCAGCCAATCACAAGACATAAGTCAATATGGTTAGACACGTAAACATGGATAAGACAATCCACTTCAAATTGAAATCCAGTTCCTAATTTACATTAGTGCAAGATGGACAAGCAGCCCTCCAGACTAACTATTTGACGAAGGAGCACTGGTGCTACCAACCTAAAAAACTTAGAGGAGCACGGGCAAAAATTTAGGCGCACACCTATATAACATTAGGAGCATTAGTAACTTGTGGGCTACACGAAGTTTACCCCTCTTTAGTTATGTTTTGAAGCTGGAAAAGAAGATATTGTTGTGTGAACTATCTTCATTGGTAAAAGGTGTAAAACATACTGTTATAT
>JAFBJT010103405.1:0-51053 GCA_016785325.1 Chascanopsetta lugubris
TCTATTTCGAAAATGACTCAATAGTTTCATTTTTAGAGAATAATAACTCTTCTTCTTCCTCAGATATAGACTCAAATAAACTTCCCGGTTAATGTGGTTCACTGTCCTCTGTGTTCCTACTGAAACAGAAGAAACGAAAGTTTTCCTGTAAAGTCCACTTCCCTGTTAAAACTGGCTTGAGAGGGAAAGACTTCTGCATACCATAATGTTGCTATCCTTTAAAATGCAGCCCTGAAAGAAAAGGTGACATCAGAGTAATATCAAGGACAGGAGTATTTAATGAGAACATTTACAATGACTATATAACTGACTTCAGTGACATTAAAACAGCCGTATTCCTCCTCATAACTTTAATGAGTTAATGAAGAAATGTCTCCGCAGGGTAAAATGACCTTACTCTCTGACCTCATCATGTTCAGGGATATTTTCCACTTTGAGATGAGTTACTTTTACAATCATCCTGCAGGTTTTCAACTTCCACATGTGAAGCATGAGCCAGACCTTTCAGTTCAGACTTGTTGATACTGTTTATAAACATCTTGTTGCACTTCCTGCATGGTGGGTAAACGTGATCTGCTCCTCTGCCTTTCTCTCCATCATCTGCAGAAACTTTACCCTGCATCGACTCCAGAATGCACATGCTTATAATAATATTAGCACTAGGCCCCGGTTTACCTCATGACCTGGCTATTGTGTGTCTGTAAATATAATGATGATGAGGATGATGATACTTGATGTTGAATATTGCATGTCCTTGTTCTTGTTTATATTATATGGATATGGGTTTGTGTATATGTGTGTATATCAATACACACACACACACACATGGATGTTTATGCGTATGTGTTATTACTAATATTTTCATTATTAGTTGTATTAGAATCATTATCATTGGCTATTCTATTCGATTCTACTCTATTGTAATTTATACATTTCTTTCTTTCTCCATGTCAGCCTACATATATTTTTAGTTTTTAGTTTTAGTAACAGTCGAATAAAATATTTTTTTCTCGCAAAAGCGTCCATAGTTGTTTTTAAAAAGTTATAGATTTGCACATTGCATAGACCTAGAATGTCTTCAATAGATAACAATGAGTACAGTATTGTGATAGGTATCAATTTTGTGATGACTCAGCATTAAATATAGGCGATGGTCACTGACATAGTCATAATTCTCATTTATGGTTTAGCAAGAAGCCGGCCTGCTGATCAGACCTCATCATAACCATACATCCGGCCAACTGGCTCCAAAAAAGGAAGTGTGTTTACAGGTCTGACTTCCTCCATCGCTCTGTCTTCAAGAGGATGTCATACGTGTTGAGAAAACAGAGAGAGAGAGAGAGAGAGAGAGAGAGAGAGAGAGAGAGAAAGAGGCCCCTGCGATGTTGCTCTCTTACTTCAGTCAAACTTCGCCTTAGGACAAAGATGCAGGTGGTTAGTTGGCGACGATCACTTTGGATCTACACTCTGATTTTCACTTTTCTACAGTTCAGCGCCACAGAGGGTAAGAATCACAACAAACAATGTTTGATCAACTTTCTAATTTCTCATCTCTGATGCTGAATGATTATGAAAATGATTGAAATTTTTGTTGGTGGGATGTGCCTGGTATTGTTAGAGATTTCTTGATTGAGGAGTCGACTCAGAATCAAAAGGAGTTCAGTGCTTCTTTATACTTCCCTCTCTCTCTCTCTCTCTCTCTCTCTCTCTCACACACACACACATCTATCTATTTCTCCTCCATTATCTCATCTTTCATAACATTCCATGACCTCATCGAGGGTCAGAATGACATGGCTCCACCTCCTCCATTCCTGGAACCAACTTTATTTCAGAAATGACTCCTAGAATATAGAGGATATAAATACCAGGTATACTAAGTGTGTAATCACCCACATGTATAATCATTGTTTGAAAAGAGCTTGAAATGTCCCAAAGGGTCTAAGGTGAAGGGTTATAATCTGTGAGTGAACGCTTCACCTTGCTCTCTCCTGTCCGTAGGACAACTTTCTCCCTCCACCCCCTCTCTCACCCCTCCGGCTCCCACCCTGGACATCAACCAGAGGTCAAAGGACTCAGTGGTCCTGACCTGTGAGGTCCCACAGGGCCACCAAGGGGTTTTCTTCGCGTTGTCCAAGTCAAGTGACGGGCTAATTGTGAGTTGTGGGCCGGTGTGTGCGCCTCCCTCTGGTCTCCCCCAAAGGGTTTACACCTCTACTCCCCTCTGACACTCTGCCCCCTGTAGGTGGACAGTCAGGAGCATCTGTCCGGTGCCGAGAGGGTTTTGTTCAGCCTCAAGGTGAAGGAGGAGGACTGGGGCGAACTCTTCTGCTGTCTCTACAGGGGGCGCACGGGCCCCTACAGCCCCTTCAGTCCCTTTGTGAGGCTGGAGCGTCAGAGAGGTTAGTGCGGGTTTTAGTACACGTTCATTTCACACCCCGAGTCAACAGGAATGTGATTTTTTTTTTAGTTTTTAGAAATAAATAATAATAGAATAGAATAGAATAGAATGCCTTTATTGTCATTATACACATGTACAACGAGATTGAAGGACAACTCTGGTGGTGCTAAGAGGGAAATATGATATAATATGATAAGGTATGTCATGACATGACATGACATGACATGACATAATATAATGTAATACAATAGGTAAATAGAAATGTCAGTCACCTGTGTGCAAGACAGCAGCTGTTAGCGCGTAAAGGCAGATTTCAAATAGCTGTCAAAAATCCATAGTACATGTTTACAATACTGTTTACAGTCGAGCATTTTGATGCACTGTGGGCTCGACCTTCGAGAAATCAAAAATCTGCGTGGAGTTTTGTGTCACTTGAAAAATGATGGGAGGAGATAGGTTTAATAAGTTTTACAGTTTTTGAAGGACTTGCAATCGACTTGCATAATTTGCAATCGGTTCAAATGTACAAAAGAGTTTTCAGTATTTCGGGCTACATGTTGGTGAATGTTGCAAATCTGTAGCACATGGTTGATTTGTTGTGAAATATCAAAATGTGGAACTTTAGAGGCTTGCTGTAGCGCCACCATCAGGATTGTTGGCCTGTTTTTGCAGCTGAGGCAATCCAGCATGGGACTGAACCTTTGTGCAAAATGTGGTGAATTTTCGCAGATGGGAAGTAGGATTTCCTTGGAAGAAGAAGAAGAAAGAAGAAAGAGGAACATTGAGGATAACAATAGTTACCCTAATGATAATAATAATAATAAAAATAAAAAGATAATGGCAGATATTAGATCCTGAAATCTGCTAAATGTTTGACACGTGTAGATGTTTCAGTTGATAAGCAGAGTCTTCATTCGGTGGTGATTGAACGTGTGGTTTAGAAAAACAAACACTCCCATCCGCTCGCCTCGAACCTCCACCGCTGCATGCAAGTGCTCTCTGTGGGTGTGTTGAGGTAGCTATATCCTGCACCTCTTATAGAAACCACACACACACACACACACACACACACACACACACACACACACACACACAGAGCAACAAACGAAATGTGTGTGCAGACTGTTGGTGGTTACACTGAAAGGTTTGGCGAGCAATAGTGGCGAACCATATATTGTCCACCGTATGTTTGAGGCAAACCAAACCTTGATTGTGTAAGATTGTTTTCATCAGCAGAAAATAATATAAAGTACCTGTAGTGACGCCCTAGTGGGTTTATAATCACAACGGGTCCTTTATATTTACATTCGGGGGCGTCTCCTCATATGGAAGCCGCCATGTCGAACACCTTTTGTTATTGTACGGTAACTGTAGGCTGCCATAGCTTCTCCCGCATGCTAGAAGGGGGGGGGGTGAGGTACAACATGCAACTTTGCCACTAGATGTCACTAAATCCTACTCTCTGTACCTACAGCTCAATTTCTTTTCCCTGTGTGCATTTCTTTTTAGAAAGCCCCCCCATCCCTCCCCCGGTCTTGTCGGTGGAGCCCTCTAGTGGCGTGGTCAAACGCGGGGACGTGTTAACCTTCAGGTGTTCAGCCCCCGCTCCCCCATCCAACTATGAGTCCAGGCCGGGGGGCCACGCCGAACCACCGGTGACCTTCCTCCTGCTGCGGAGCTCGGGGCCAACGGGGGCAGCACCCGGCCCCCTGCAGCCCCAGGCCATGGGCCTGGTGTCGGGCCCCGAGCCTCAGCCCGGAGTGTTCACGGTGGGGCCCGTGACAGTGGGGGAGAGTGGAGAGTACACCTGCGTCTATCAGACGAACAGGAGGAGACAAGTGGCCAATTCCACTGTGAGCAACGTGGTGCAGGTCACTGTCACAGGTGAGGACGGACCAGGCGCAACTTCAGTCACGTGACCCGCACACACTGATTTACTGTCTGCGTCACCGAGGCAGCGCTGAGTCTCTTTGGGCAACATGTGATGAAACGGGGATGGAACACAACAGAAAATCATATAGTCTTTCTTTATCATTTGATTCATATTTGTATGAATTTTAATATTGGCAAGTTATGAGCACCACTGATCCACTGCCAAGACTCAATATCTATTGAGGGCAACAACGCAACAAAAGATTGTTGGACCATCCATTAATTGGCTAGTTTTTAATTACGGGAACAAATTAAGTACAAAAAATATATACATTTTGATTGATAGCCTTATAGAAATATAATGACGTCAAGACCCCTAACCCTTCAAGACAGACACCAGGACACCAAGAAGAACAAATAGAATTCAGAGCAAAAACAAGAGCATACAAATAAGAGATTAGGGTTAGGGTTAAGATTAGGCTTAGTTTTAGGGTTAAAGGTCAAATAGGAAAGCGAGAGAGACAGGGACACAGAGAGAGAAAGACAGACAGACAGACAGACAGAGATCACAATGGAAAACTGCTCCAAGAGGACAAAGCTATGTATTTTGCGGAATCATCCATCCTGAAACGCAGCATCATCATATTCCGAATAATCCCCTCTCCACAGCGACCAGCGAGTGAATCAACTGGAGCTGCCGGTGATTGGTTTGAACACAATGTGAAAATGAAGGGATGACTCACTGATGTGAGAGTCCTGCTGTGTCTCCTGCCCCCAGATGTTCTCCCACCACCCACCCTGCTCCTCCACCAGGAGACGGATGTTCTGCACCTGCTCTGCACCGGCTCCCCTTCCTACCCCGCCGCCCTGTTCCGCCTCTTCCTGGCGGACGACAGCCGCCCGCTCTCCACCCAGTACGCCAAGGTCACCCAACACCAGGCCACCTTCCCTGTGCCGGTCCAGGACTCTCTGGTGGCTCTGTACCAGTGCCAGTACAGCGTCCTACTGGGGAAGACATGGAGCCACTCGGAGCGCAGTCGCCCCCTGTCTGTGACCAAAGGTACAGCAGCTTTGCATGTTTAAACGGATGCGTTGTCATTGTCAGTGTCTTTTCAGAGGATTCTTGAGAATGGATTGGCCCATAAAGGCTAATGAATGGATATTTCTTCTGTTTTCCAGGAGGCCCACCTCCTCCACCATCAGGTAGGAAACCTGTGAAAAGTGGATATTTCAAATATGGTTTTAATGTTTTGTTGAAATGGGAGAAACAGGATGTAAACACAGAGAGGATTAGTCAGCCTCTCGCCACAGTTAGGATGAATCTTTAAAAAAAAAAAATTATATATATAATGATAAGAAGAATATATAATGATAAATAATATGAAACAATAAAATGAAATTAAGAATAAAATAAAAATAAAATGAGATCAAACAAAATAAAATAAAATAAAAGATGAATCATTGCTACAGCAAAATGTATCACCCTGTCGATGAAGTGGCTGCATC
Organism: Chascanopsetta lugubris; assembly: GCA_016785325.1. Taxonomy (NCBI): domain Eukaryota; kingdom Metazoa; phylum Chordata; class Actinopteri; order Pleuronectiformes; family Bothidae; genus Chascanopsetta; species Chascanopsetta lugubris. The sequence goes on from JAFBJT010103405.1 coordinate 5,780, forward strand.
TCTCACGACTTCAGCCTCACTCTTTTTGTCTCACTCTTGACCTGCAGGTGTGTCCGGTGTGGACTGGCCCCTGGTGCTGGGCTCCATCTCTGCCGGGGTGCTGTTCGTCTGCTCGGTGGCCCTGGTGGCTGTGGTGGCCCACAGGAAAGGTGGTTTACCCCCGTGAATCTCAGCTGGGTCACTCACGTGTTTACACCCCACGGTTTGTCTTCCGCTGTGAAACTGATGATTTCCTCTCTCACTTCTCTCTTCACCCACACAGTAAAAGCAGAAGCCGAGAAGAAGAAGAGAAGGTAAAGATCTCACTTCTGCTCATGTGTGTTACATCCAGTGACATCTAGTGGTGGAGTTGCTCAGAGACCCAAAACTGGGTCACTGAACACGTTATGCATAAACCTATGTATTTTCCTTTCACTGAGGAGATGAATACATAACATGCTCTTCTCCATTTTGGGGTCATAGCTCATTTATTGTATAACTTGGTACATTCAAATGCACCACCACACTAATCCAACTATTGGGTATTTATCAAAATATGATCAATTGTATGACCTTTATTGATGTTCTATGTTTCTAATTTGTGATATTGTGTTTTACCGTATGCACTGTGACTAAAGTCTCCCCTGAGGATCAATACCCATCAGTCAATCTATGTCCACACAATGTCACCTAGCATGAGTGTTGTGCCCTGTTGCAGGGAGGAGGCCCAGTTCTGGACTCAGGTTCATGCCAAGGATCACGTCGTAGGTGAGGTCTCCTCTTCACGAGCTGCTTATTCACGCTCACTATTTTAGAGTTTAGACTCCACTTATATCTCACAGGAAACGATACTAGTCCTGCGTCAGGTCATATCATGCGCAGAGACGCGTGAAAGCAAGCAGCTGATTGTTTTTGTGTCTGTGTGTCTCTTTTTCCAGACCTCTCCCTCAGGAGGTCGAGCTTCTCCTCGCAGGTAAATATCAATGGAGACGAGTAGGAGTCGCTTTGTGCTGCTTAGACACGTTCTTGGATAAGGGGGCGGCAGTGGCCCGATGGTTAGAGCAGAGCGATGGCCTTTTGACCCCAAAGTCACTGGTTCGAATCCCACCTGGACTCTGCTGCAGTGACACTGGTAGCCCCAGTGGTCCTGATAGAAATACCCGCTGACCCAGACCACTGGGTAAGCGTTTGAAAATGAAATGACATTCTTGGATGAATTCTCAGCGTCGGGGTTAAGTTTGGGCAAAACTTTGCACAGCAGTATTATGGGATGCATTTCGCAAACTTTGCTGGAGTTTGCCTCGTTCCGACACAGAAACGTGACTTGTTAGTGTCTCTCTCTCTCTCTCTCTCTCTGTTGGTGTGTGAGGAATTCATGTGGCCTCCATGTTTCTGCTCTGGACTCTGTTGCAACAAACAACTGTAAACTCTCCTGATCCTCTCCCTGTAAACACACCAGCATTCACATGCACACTCACACACATCCCATCTGTCAACTCCAACCCACACACACACACACACACTCCTCATTAGAACTGTTGTGCAGGTTTGGGTCCCTCTCTCGTTTGTTGTAATTAATTAGAGGAACTCTCATTAGACCGACGGATCTTTGCAGACGCTCATGTTCTCCTGCTGCAGAGCCAAACAGAGGCCAACCAAGCATCGCGCAAGAAAATGAGAAAATGAAATCAAATATAACTCAACCTTCTAAAGTAAGTGGAGCTGTATTCCATCAGTTCAATCAAAGTTCCATCAATTTAAAGGGGGTATATGTCATTTTTCTTTGGTCTTTGGAAATAATTGTCCTGACATCCCACCAAAAATAAAATGTCGAGCAAATACTGCGGTTATATCAGGAACCGCACCCCCGCTCAGACTCAACACACGGCCGGTATGGCCGATCAAACGCTGACACGCGACCGCAGCCGGCTCCACCCATCCGCGCACCCACACCACGCCCAAACGTTAATGGTGGGCAGCTGTATGACACACCTTAAAGGTTTAATTGTTGATCAAACACACCAACACACACGGAAACAAAGACTGAAATAATATGAATAACAATGAAAAAATGATTAGCTGAAATACTACGACTAATAATAATTTTTATTTTTATTTTGCAGTAGCACTCCCCCCCCAGCAGGTGGCGCCCTGGGCGACCCCCTTATACGGCCTATGCCAAGATCCGGCTCTGCACCTGACGCTAGCTGGTGCTCACAAAGCCACTGTGGCCCAATCAGAGCTCACAGTGTTGAATTGTTGACTAATGAGTTGGCTGCTTAATGAGTCTTATGCCAACTTAGCTGTATTTGAATGTCAGAGCTGTTATTCACAGAAATATGTTTTATAGGTTAAACAATATGGAGTAGTGATCATGTTTGTTCCAAGCGGCCTTGTTGAATGGAAGTGTGTGAAAACTGTAAATAGCCCCCTGAAGGTGCAATTCGACAACTCCATCAACACATGTACACGCAAATAGAATTGGAACAACACTGTCCCCGTATGGAAGCAGATATTGTGTATGTAGGTCAGATTGTGTGCCACCAGCCAAAGAAGCAGCGGGACATAAGTTGTTCCACAGGAAGTGTGAAGCTCAAGTCTTTGATAAGTTCTGTGTGTTTATGTGTTTACAGGAATGGAGCGAGGGCCACACGGAGTCGGCCTCCAGGTCTGCGCTATGGAACCCGCTCTCCACATTCACCCCCCCCACCCATTAGACATGTTTGCTATCTGAGTGTGTGTGCGTGTGTGTGTGTGTGTGCGTGTGCGCGTGCGTGCGTGTGTTTGTTTAATATGTTATCACAGGTGATCAGGGTAACATCAGTTGGGGTTTCACAGCGTGACAGGAAGTACTGCTTCCTCACTTCCTGTTTCAGCAAAATTGTACAATATGTCAGGATATGATGTTTGTTTGATCTCACATGCAAACTGAACGAGTGGATTTAAAAACAGATGACTATTTTTATAACTTTATTGTTGTGTTTATGTCACATCATGTACATCTGAGAGAGATAGACAAGATAAGCGTTGTCCAAACTTCAACTAATAACTTTATTTTTGAATTTAATGTCAGCAGCTAAACTGAAACTGAAATATGAGGTTTTGTCAAATCCTAAACCAGTTGAAAAATGATTTCTTATATATTATTTAGCAATATGTCTCTCCTTTACTACATTTCTTGCAGTTATTTAAGTGTATTTATGAATGAAGGAATGCTTTGAATTTACTGCAGTCATACATAAACACATAAATACATTAAATCCTCACCCTAAAATCATAAAGTTGGTCACCACAATGTACAAATTAACGAATGCAATTTTTCCCTCTCATTGTGAAGTCAGGTGTGTTCCTCTTCACTTCCTGTGGACGTTTGATGAAACACACTTGAGTCACAGTTGAATTAAGAAACTGTACTTGGACAAGTTGTGCAATAAAACAAAACAAAGGCTGTTACTCTGGTTACTAAGGTTCAACATGATTAGGAAATACAGTCATCTCATTTATCATTAAGCTGAGGTATGACACACAGACCCGCCCACTAAATGAACCAATACGAATTTAAGTTAACTCATCAATTTAGTTTCCTTACTTGAAGGTCCGGTGTGTCAAACTTCTGTGAAATGATTTCTTTATTTCTTTTTTGAAGGAACTGCATTTTCGTCACTTTGAAATTAGACCTTAAATTTGCATTAAACTCACACAGTTCCTCTCTACAGAGGCATTTGCCACATGCATTTACCTCTAAATGCCACTGAAGTCCACACACAGAACTTTACAATCACCTGACACAAATATCTTATTTTATATAGACTCATAAAAACATCAGGATGCTTACTTCACATTCCATTTCTGCAATCCAAAGAATGTAGGATATAACTTAGTTAAGTTAAAATTCCATTCACAATTTTGAATGTATGAGTTCAATTAAAAAGCATTTTGATAAAAACAAACGATTTAAAACCTCAAAATAATGATTTTAAATCTCTCCAAAGGGGAAAAAAAACCCACAAAACCCCAGCCCTGCCTGTTGACAGGTCGCTGTAGTTTTGCTAAACTCTCTGTAGAGGGCACCATTTGTATTTACTCAGAGTGTCATAAACATACCTGAGGTACGGATCAACATGGGATGAGCCGTGCACTCAGTTTCCCATGTAATGAAGACACACAGCCTGTTGAGCCTACAGAGTCACAGTGATATATGTGTGTGTGCATTGGTTGATCAAGTGATGTGTGTTTCCACTGTGAAACATGGAGGTGCAGCCGCTGAGCTGCAGCCAGGGATCAGGGATGTTGCCATCCATGTATTTGTGTTGTTGTTTTTTTATTGTCAGTAAGTGCAGAGACCTGAGTGCTGTGTGAAAGTGAGTGGGCTCAGGTGGGTGATCGAGCTTCCTATGTATTTTTCATGGTGGACAATAACTCAGCCAGCTGGGACGACTTGGCTCTGTTAGATCAGCAAACAGCAGAGAGTCAACTGTGTGTCAGTGCAGGCTTTTATTACATTTTACTGGCCTCTGCAGGAGCACACGCGCACACACACACACACACACACACACACACACACACACACACACACACACACACACACACATGCACACACACACACACACACACACACACACACACACACATGCACACAGAATGCAATGGTCCAAACTGTCCATTTTATTGTGGTGATGACAACTCAAAGTGCTTTATAAGACAATTTCTTTGCCAATCATTTATTCAGCACCTTCAAGGTTCAAGGATCATAGTTCCAATCGTTCTCAGCATATTCACAAATCTAGAGGGTAAAAATGTGACTCAGATCCAGCAGCACACATGATTAAAAACACTAAGAATTTAATCATTCAAAGGATCCGTTTGGAGCTTTCTGATGACGGTTGTTTGTAGTGACACCTGTGGCGGTGAAGAGAAGTGCAGGGAGCATCCTGTTGCTTTCTCACGCGGCCGCGCTAGTGCTTGTGGATTGGCAGCTGGCATTGACTAAAAGTCAACAATCACAGTAATGAAGACAGTGTGGCAGCTCAAGAGGTCGTATTGCCTCGCAGGGGGTTGCCATGGCAACTAAATTACTAACCATTAACCCTAACCAACCCTAACTATATTCCTAACCCGAATCCTAACACTAACCTAATCCGAGCACTAACCCCAACCCCAACACTAACCCTAACCCAACCCCAACACAAACCCTAAGACTAACCTTAACCCCGACACTAACCCTTACCCTAACCTTAACCCAACCCTAAGCCTAAACTCCAGCATTAGCCAGTACCAATGGGCTCAAACACACTGTTGCTGAGTAAACTGGAGAATGTTATTTATCTAAGTTTTTAAATCTTTTCTTCCAACCGGTACACCCAGTGACATTAAAACGAGATTCTGAAATGCTGCGTACTGCACCTTTAACACCGAGGATCTTATCAGAGTTTATTTAGGCAGTCATTTCCACAGCACTCTGCCACACACACACACACACACACACACACACACACAGTCTTTTATCAAACAGCATCACTTGGGGTCAGAGGACGACCTGCTGTGACCTCGATGAACCACTTTCCTCGGCCTGTTTATGACCTCTGGGATGAGGTGTGAGCTCACATGTGAGGCTGCAGTGTGCGCGCACACACTGAAGACATTCAGCTCCAGATAATGGCGTGGGGCCGGCCTCTTTGATTGAGCGGCTCGGTAGGTGATAAGGCGCCTCTGTGACGTAACGAACTTGGCTCCGTAGCCAGCGACGGCCTCGCCCTCCCCGTTTTTCCACGCGCGTCAGAACGGAGAAGGAGAGTCACTGCACATGCGCACGCGCGGTGACTGTCACCCGTTGCGATCCCACCCGGCGCCGATTCCAACATCACCCAACACGACACCGCGCGTCGGAGTCGAAGCTTTTCACGCGCGGCCCTGAATGTGGTCATGTTCCAACTGAACCGAATCTGATGCAACGCGCCTCGCTAATTTAGTACGTCGGGATTAAAGTCAGGATTCAGGGCGGGTACGGCGGCATGGCTCGTGTGGTTATCTTCAGCAGACTGTCGCTTTGTCCACATTCCTGTTCACCGCAGAGACATGAGCGCGAGGTTCATGGTTGGTTTCGTGTGAGTCAGGCTTCGACGTGATGATTCAGATCTTAGGAAAGTGTCAGGGTTTTTGACAAGTGGCTGCACTATTGAAAACACACACACACACACACACACACACACACACACACACACAAGTGTAGTCCTATAATCATGGCTGAAAATGCCCTTTTTCATTACACATAACATTAAAGGTGCAGTGTGCAGAATATAATGGCATTGTGGTGTTGCACGTAGAACGTCAATCATCCACAGAAAGTGAAGAGAAGGTGATAAGTTTGTCCATTCGGGGCTACCGTAAAAAACATGGTGGTGCTAAATGGTAAAGAGGAGATGCTGAATAATGGCTATTTACAAGATGACCGTTGACCCCAAAGACACTCGGAGCTACAGCAGATTTAAAGGGTTCACTCTCTCTCTCCACAAGGGCCAATATTTTCCGTTACAAGTAACAGATAAACACACGAAGGCAAACGCTTAATCTCCTTGTTGGAGGTCACAATATAATAAAAAATGATCTTCAGCCTTGATTAATAAATCAATGTCATTGACTCCCACACCACACACACACACACACACACACACACACACACACACACACACACACACACACATACACACACACACACACACACACACACACACTCCCGCATGGTCCTATTGAGCAAGGCATGTAATCCTATATAGTGATAATCTCATGATACCGCTTCGCTGACTCAGGGACAACAGGACTTGGAGGGCTGATGATGATGAGGATGATGATGATGTTGATGATGATGTTGATGATGATGATGATGATGATGATGAAGAAACGCGGTGCTGATGAGTGTGGAGCAGCAGGGGCCCGACAGGTGCACAGGTTAATTACTGGGTTCAGCTCATCGGAGCAGCAGCCAGATGAGATATCAGGGCGGGAGACAGAACCTGGTGAAGTGCTTTTCTGGTGGGTTGCCATGTTTGCTGATGTGAGAGTGAAAAATCCCTCTCTGCTCTGCGTCCAAGTAGCCAAACAGAAACAAGAAGGTTTTACATTCCAGGCTCTCAGAGCCAAGTGGGATTTTTTTTCTTTCTTGTCGACAGTGTGTTTACTCAATTTACGTGCATGTTCTCAGACAATATCTGAGTGTGATGCCAAAGGCCGTTGGTGCGGCGCCATCAGACCTGGCAACGAGGGGCCTTCAGGGGCATGGCCCAGTGAGGAAGCGGGTTTATTAATAATCTTTTACCAATTAAGTCGCTACGGCATAATGTCAGTGGGCTGCGTCCAGTCAGAATGAGGTGATGAATTATTCACGGGAGATTGGGAGGTCACTTAAGCGTGATCTTTCCCTCACACACACACACACACACACACACACACACACACACACACACACAAACACACACAAAGGCAACGACTGAGGCAGTCTGAGGGGCCCACATGAAGGGATCTGTGACATTTACCGCTGCTATTGAAATCCCGCTATTACACACGCTTAACCAAGTACAAGTCAGTAATACCTGTCAGTAGTAAGTTCTCATCTTGACTCAATAATATCTAATCAACGAGGGTCTTTTGAGTGTAGTTCCTATGTCCCGTCAGCTAACATGTAGGAGGCAGGGCTACGGCCCAGCACTGTGGCTGAGATCAGGGTTCAGGGGTCAAAGGTCAGATGATTGGCTTCACCCACAGGGAACTGACGTCAAAGTTCGTCATGAGCACCACCGTTTTGTCTCCTGGACTCCGGGTCCCTTCTAAATGTTGTGGCAATGTGTTTAACTTTTGTGTGTTTATTGGAGGCTCGGGAAACAGCAGGTGATCTCTCACATGTCAGACACCCCTCTGTCAGCGAGGATTTACACAGCATTTCAATGTGGCGTCTATGTCGTCGTGCAGCTGGACCACGCTTGGAGAAATGCAAGCGACACATCCCACTCTGTCCCGTCAGGTTAGAGCTACAGCCTCATGAAGTGCATCTGATGTTTTTCAGATGAGGGCCGAGTGGAGGAGACGGTGCAGGGAGGACAGCTCGGGCGACATCGAGCACATTAACTGCGACTCACTCGTTTTCTAGCTTCTGATTATAGTCTCCACGTCAGCGCTTTGCACCTCTCGTCCGCACAAACGGACAACAATGACATCATCATTCCAACTTTCTAATGTAGTTTTGTTGTCACACACACGATTTTGTGGAATAACACTGAACTTATTAACATATTAAACATAAATACATACAACATCAACAAATAAGCACAATCAAGACACGTAAAGAAGAAGAAGAAGAAGGTTGTTTGTTTGTGCCCAAGGCTCCACAACAACCGCTCAGCTGATTCTGGTGAAACTTGATGGCAAACAGATGCGGTATTGATTGAGGAGGACACCTTTCCAATTTGGTGTTGATCTGAGGTGGAATGTGGCAGAAATTCAATTGTATTCCTCACTTTCTTAAAAATTACAAGACAGGGTCAGTTCACCAACATCTTTATTGATACGACAGGGAAAAAAAGAACGCAAAAACATGGACATGCTTTGGAAACTAATATTTGTGAGCGTGTGAACTTTGGTGAAGATCCATCATCATAAGAGAGAGAGAGGGAGATCCACCACTTAAGCAACAATTACAGCTAATGAGCAATAAAAAAAAAAGTAATAAAATAAAATGAACTCCAACACAAAGGTCTGATTTCATTGCATGGCTTCATAATGTATTTGTATCTCAGAGGTGCAGTAAAGTGTTGACTCAGACATCATTACTAATAAAAAGCACAAAACTGTTTGCAGTGTCTGACGCTCAAACGACTCCACCTGTCATCATCATCATCATCATCATCATCATCATCATCATCATCATCGTGAAATAAAAACTCATTCTCATTATAAAAATCTAAGTTCATGAAAACCCCATTGTCCTTCATTTACATTATTTCTCTCAGTGCAGTATCATTATGATTTTACAGCCCCTTTTTTTGTTCATTAGTGTGAAAGTTTCCCACAGTAAAAGGAGGCCAAGTGCTTATCCAGTAATCGTGCCCCCCTTCCTCCCCCTCCTCCCCCTCCTCCCCCTCCTCCCTCCTCTCCTCCCTCCTCCTTGCCGAGGGACTCTTTAGACTTTCGCAGTCGGCCACCGATCCTTCCCCCGCGTTCTCCATCCTCCTCGCTCCCTTTCACTTCTAAATCCCTGACCCCCCCCCCCCCCCCCCCCCCCCCCCCCCCCCCCCCCCCCCCCCCCTCCCCCCCCCACCCCCTCACTCTCCGTCCTCCCCCTCAGTCGTCCCCCTGGTCATGCTCGTTGATCTGACCCGACTCCCAGCGCTGCACCAGAGGGGTCTTCTGCCTCGGGCCCCGGGGACTCGGCACGACCTGATTGTGGAAAAAAAAAAAAACAGCAGGTGGAGGAGCTGGTGAACAATTGCACAGACGGAGACAGTAAATCGCGGTAGTTGCGGAAGATTAGGAGACGAGGGGCTGATAAGAGAGAATGGAGAGGAGGGGGAAGATAAAAAGGGAATGCGCGAATGTACCCCCCCCCCCCCCCCCCCCCCCGCGCGCGCGCCCCCCCCCCCCCCCCCCCCCCCCCCCCGGGGACGTCGTCTTAGATGAGCATCATTAGCTGTGCACGTCTGAGGGAGGCTAATGCAACTGTGATCCAAGGCCTCATTTACTACCACCGAGTCAACAAGCGAGGCCACTTCCTCCTGCGATCCTGCGCCGAGAGAGAGGGAGAGAGAGCGAGAGAGAGAGAGAGAGAGAGAGAGGGAGGAATAAAGTGTCGCTAATGTGGAGCTGGAGCGTGCAGCTCAGACCCGGCGACTCTAAGCCAGATTGAATTAGAGCAGCAGCACTCAGCTGTAATCAGAGATAGCAGCGTTTCAGGGAGACGGGAGGAGAGCCACGAGGCAGGTACCACGCCAAACCAGCGAGATCGTCCATCACCTCTTTGTCTGTCTGCACAATCGACGGCACACACACACACACACACACACACACACACAATTTCTTTTCGCATTCTTTCCCTATCTATTCAGATAAGCTCCTGACTGTACGTTCCGTGTGTTTATCGGATATTTACAGCAAACGCCGGGCGACGAGGAGATGATCACATCCTCTCACAAGAGCCATCTTTGGGACCATTGGCCTCACAGCGACCCTTTGGATCGTGCGATGACTGTGGCAACGAAAGCTCTGTGAAAACAACCGTACAACCTTGGGACTGGGGAGTGTTCTCGACGGAGGGCAGCACCAGCCACCGCTCTGATGTGTGCAGAGACTCAAACGGCCGCCGACCGTGGGACGGCGTTCTGCATGCAGAGTGTTCCCTGCGCTTGTCCTTTCCACTCTTTTGACACCAAGTCATCAACCATGTTTGACTTACTCTCGGGCGCAGCTGGGGGAAGTGGGGGCGACCGTTTAGCTCACTCCCTGCTGACCTCTGCAACACTGTCTCCCTCCCACAGTTCAAGTCCATCACCTGCTCAAACTGGCACGTTCCCTCTGAACACACTTTGCAATGTCATTGTTTTTGGTTTTTATGTTGGTTGTCCTGGAATTTGTCAGGGAAGGCGCAAATCAATAAAATGTATCATTATCATGATATCAATATATCAATATATCCCAGGATGCGGCAGCAATTCAGGGAAAGCGTTTGCGAGTATTTGGATCCATGGACCAATATGACACTTCAGCGTTTACGTACATTAGTTGCATTCGTTTCATAGAGATCAGGTCAATAAACCGACACCGCCACATCTTCTCTGTCATTTATACACTTTGCAAAATCCTCCTGCGAGCAGGACTGGACCCTCTGGTGGGCCGGTTCCGACCCGCGGGCCATGTGTTTGACACTCCTGATTCTAGATCAAAGAGCCACTTCTCTTTCCCAGGGTCACTTATTATGTATTCGAATATAAAACAGAAGTGTTGCCGCGCTGCCGATTGCTCGTTTTTGGAATAGAAAAGCAAAAGTGAATTTCTGTGGGTTCGTGTTCGTCAATAATATTTTCAGTTTGGCTGAAATTCTTTCTGGAGAGTCTCACAAGCAAAACACACAGGTGTTATGTAGAAACGTATTGGCAGCAACAGCTCGAACAATCATCCCCTCCATATGTTAGTGGAACACAGCGACTCAAATTATACTGCATTCGGTTTCTAATTCACCGGAATGGGTCAGAAAATGCATTCAACAATATGCAAATGAGTGGCGGGGGTGTGGTGTAACACCTCGGGTGGAAACCATTGTTCATCTCAGTATGGTGGCACCGTACGTCTCATTAGTTGGGTTGGGATCTGGGCACCTGTGACTCAGACAGGTGCCGCACTGACGCCATCCATTAAATGTGAAAGTCCAGAGTGGAAGTTATCTTTTTTTTTATTACATAAAATAAATTAATAGATAAACGAGCGTCACTGTAAAATCCCGGTTCTTCTCCTCGTGCCCAAACCCTCAAAACAAACAGCCACATAAAATGAAACCACTTTGTCCACACGACATAGATTTACTGACTCACCTCTTGCTGAGTCGTCCTCTCCTCTCCAGCCTGGGCCGGCGGCCACATGCTCAACTTGCCAGGAGGTGAGTGTTGTTCTGCAAGAGAGGGGAGGCGGGGAGGCGGGGGGGGGGGGGGGGGGGGAAAGAAAAAAAAAGGGGGGAGGTCATGGGGGGGGGGGGGGGGGGGGGGGGGGGGGGGGGGGGGGGGTAGAGAAAGAAGAAAAGATGGGTGAGGTCATGGGAGAGCCAGGGCACAGGTATCACAATGAGGTGAGGGCTGTTTGCGAGCAACAAAGCCTCAGTCAATCAAATCCAGAAAGCAATGAGAGGAGAGAATTGACCCGACGCGAACATGGTGAGGCAGAGACGGGTAGAAAGAAACCAAACACGGAGACAAATACAAAAAGTCAAACATTTATACATCACCATTCATTTCTCAAAAATGAGTCATCGAGTCCAATGGAGACACGCCCGACTTATCAAACAGGTCCGTCACTACAAAGTCTAAAGTCTTTCTCTTTGTGACAAAGGAAAGACATTAGCAACGTGTCCCGACAACAAACATACACATCACATACCGTCACTGGTTATCAGCCACACGTCATACATCGCGACATATAAATATATTCCAATTTTGTTTCAGTTATTTGTCCAAGGTTGTGTTGTACTCAGAGTAGAAATTTTCTTCATTGCCATAGCAACAGCACAGTTGTTTTCTGGCTGCTCCCTGGTTATTTTATTTTGTTATTATCTCAGGCACTGCAGCTCTGCCAAGAAGATATTATTTGTCAATTAATTGGAATGATTTCAAAAACATTGTCTGTGAAGCGACGGTTCAGGGATGAATGAGGAGCACAGTTTCAAGGTTTGGACATTCATCATATCACTTTGGATCCATCCAATACTTTTTGATCAGGATTTGATGGAGTTCAGTTTCTACATTCACCTCTGACCTTTGACCTTATCGTTGTTTTACCACCGCAGTTCTGATGCGTTGAATAAAAGTGACCCACGGTTGATTGCGCTGCGCGACCACATGGATCGTTCAGTTTCACAATGTGCCGACTCACATACAGACTTCTCCTGTCATCAATGGCATCTCAGCATTAGAGCTGCCACTCCTCTCTTACATATGAGTGGAATGAAAACATTGATAAACCTTTTCCTCCATGTCAGACACTCCCTTTTCTTCTCATTGCTATAAATGTTATTATTGTTGTGACTCTCCTTGTTTTGTCTATGTCCTTGTACGGTTCAGGGATGAATGAGGAGCACAGTTTCAAGGTTTGGACATTCATCATATCACTTTGGATCCATCCAATACTTTTTGATCAGGATTTGATGGAGTTCAGTTTCTACATTCACCTCTGACCTTTGACCTTATCGTTGTTTTACCACAGCAGTTCTGATGCGTTGAATAAAAGTGACCCACGGTTGATTGCGCTGCGCGACCACATGGATCGTTCAGTGTCACAATGTGCCGACTCACATACAGACTTCTCCTGTCATCAATGGCATCTCAGCATTAGAGCTGCCACTCCTCTCTTACATATGAGTGGAATGAAAACATTGATAAACCTTTTCCTCCATGTCAGACACTCCCTTTTCTTCTCATTGCTATAAATGTTATTATTGTTGTGACTCTCCTTGTTTTGTCTATGTCCTTGTAACTTCCCTCGGCTCGTCATGCCCTGTGGAACAACATGTTATTTGTGAATAAGGGCTTTAGCACCATGATTATTTGTTGGTTGGTAGATAGATGGGTGGACAGATGGATAGATGGATGGATAGATTGGGTGGGTAGGTAGGTGGGTAGGTGGGTATAGGTAGATCTGTAGGAAGGTAAGTGGATAGGGTTAGGGTTTGGTTTGGTTGGTTGGTTGGTTAGGGTCAGGGTTAGGGTTAGGTTTGGTTGGTTGGTTGGTTAGGGTCAGGGTTACGTTTGGTTGGTTGGTTGGTTAGGGTCAGGGTTAGGGTTTGGTTTGGTTGGTTGGTTGGTTGGTCAGGGTCAGGGTCAGGTTTGGTTGGTTAGGGTTAGTTGGTTGAATTTAGACTTGGTTGAGTGGTCAGACTTGTCCTCTTGCTGACTCACCACTTTCCACACCCTCTGTTTCAGCAAGTTGTGGAAGCATTTGTTTAAACAAAGTCCAGTTTTTTTTTATTTTACACATATATTCCCTCATAGCCCCCTGAGCATCCGGGGCTACACTGCCCCAAGGCTGTGAATCACTGTTGCACGGCGCATGCACCCACACACAGCCAGAGCAGCAGCAAAGTAAGTGAAATACTCATGAACAACACAACCTCAATGGGTCAGCAGCAGCACTGTGCATGACATTTACACACTTACCTTAAAGGTCAACACGCACTCCGCAAGAACAGAGAAATGTATTCTTGCTCCCAGGGCTGCAGGAACAAAATGATGTCATCTTGTTCTTGCAGCCCTGGTTTGGGAGTTCTTGCGGATTGTTCTTGACACATCATCTGGGCAGAACTTTGTTCTTGTTCTTGTGTCTGACAGCTGTCATGTGATTGGTCAGAAATGTGATCTTGTGAAGTATGTGATGTCCCGGCCAGAGAGAACTTTGTTCTTGTTCTTGCAGCCCAGGGAGCAAGAACACAGTTCTCTGTTCTTGTGGATTATTTCGGGTTATCACCACAATAACTATGAAACCAGTCTCACAGTTTTTCACACTTCAGACAGGATTCAGACTTTGTCAAACCAAAATCAGACTCCTCCTTCCCTGCTGACACATCACTACAGACATGACTCGGGAGTTTACCCCACCCAGCAATTAACATGACAGAGCTGGATGCTACGTTTATTGTCACCTGTAACATCAAAGACCGGTTTAAAACATGTGTCGGTGGGTTTGGGTGGTGCACTGACCTGCTGAGGGTCCAGTCGTCCATGTGGACGTTGGTTGTTTGAGGCCGTTCTGAGGGGAGGGAGGCTCTTTGGGAATCTTCCCCTCTCCCCCGCCTTCTTCCCCCTTTGCCCCCCGTCTGTCCCCGTACAGGCTGATCCTCTGCTTGCGAAGCTCCCTCTCCCTCTCCTGAGCCTCCCGGATGTCCTGCTCCACTTTGATGACAGTTGTGGACGAGCGCAGTGGGAAAAAGGGGTTATTCTTGGGCTCTATCTCCTCCTCTGTGTCCTGCTGCGACCTCCCGCTGCTCCCACCGCCTCCTGCTGTGCCGGGCGGCGATCTCTTCGGACCGTCGTCCGTGGTGAGCGGCTCCGGTCCCGCTTTGGCAAGGTGCAGCTTCTGGGATGGGATGTTCTCTCGGATGATCACCTGAGAACCCGGAGACCCTGTTCCTGCTTTGGCTGAGATGGGGCTCTCGGTTGGACTTGACGTACCCCCACTTCTTACGGTGGATGTGGACGAGGTCTCCACCGAGGAGGAGCAGGAGGAGGAGGAGGAGGAGGAGGAGGAGGAGACGTCACTGGCTGAGGACGAGGACGAGCTGCTGCTCCTGGTGGACATGGTGGAGTTAGAATCGCAGGGTTGCTGGAAGGCCTCGAACAGCTGTTTCCTCTCTTTGAGTTGTCGGACGGTGCCCTTGTCGTAGACTCCTGGAACCTTCCCGAGCTTGACCAGGTCCTGTTCCCTCTGGACCTCCTCGAAGATCTCGTGCTGCATCTTCTTGCCCGCAAACTGCCGGTCTTTACCCTGACACTTCGGAGAGAGAGACGGAGTGAGGTGGAGGCTCTTTCTCAAAGGGATCTCCACGTACTCGGGGGAGGCCAGCGGATCCGGGAATCCTCGGGACCTTCTCAGGCTGTGCTCGCGCTCCACTGCCCGCCGGATCTCCCTCTCAATGGGAGTCTCGCTCGCCGGCGTCCCTGAAGAGTAGTTGCCCTCCAAAGTGCTGAGTGGCGAGAAGTCCTCCGATACTCCGCTGTCGCTGTGGCTGTCATCGCACGAGTCGCTCCCCATTTTCCCGTGACTCCTGTATTTCAAGTACACGCCCGGGCTGAGCTTCTCCGTCATGCTGGTCTCTTGTACCCGGACGGTTCTGGTCTGTCCTTCGATGTGCTGCTCTCTCCTCTCGGGTCCTCTCTCTGTCTGCCCTTCCTGTCCACCTGTTGGCTCTCTCTCTACCTGCGTGCTGCTCCCCGCCCTGCTCTGCCTGCCTCTCACCGCTTCAATACAACCAAAGTCCTGGGAGGCCGCCCCGCCCCCATTGGACGGCGCCATGGCAACGCTCGACAAAGGTGGAGAGCCCTGCACCTGTTGTGCAGCTTCCTGGTTTGCTCTCTGGGGAGCAAGAGCGCGTCGGCTCTGGTGCAACAGCTCGCCCTGGTGTTCAACTGGGGGAGGTGCCGGCAGAGTTGAGGTAATGATATCGAGTGTTCCGCCTCCCACGCCCGCCTTCTCCTCCTCCTCCTCCTCCTCCTCCTCTTCCCCACTTTCATCAGCAAAAGGAGGAGAGCGTTCACCGTCGGAGTTGTGGCTGTCAGAGGAAGAACGGCGGGCAGCCTCAGGTGTTTCTTTTTGAAGCCCGCAGTCGTCCGAAGTCACGTCTCTCATCTCCTCAGACTCCGAAACCACCTCCGGACAAACCGGCTCAGTGAGCCGAGAGGTCTGTGTCCACTCTTCATCAGGGGACACCAGGTCCTCTGCAGAGTCCGAGATGATCTCAATGTCACTGGTGCAGTCACAGACCTCGTCAGCTGGACCGGAACAGTCCTCTGTCTCAAGGCACGAGGCACTGAGAGGAGGAGGAGGAGGAGGAGGAGGAGGAGGAAGAGGAGGAGGAGGAGGAGGAGGAGGAGGTGGGACGCTATCCGGTATGGTCGTCCTTGACCCTTGATTCTCCAGTTGGCGTTCATCCCCTGTTTCAGCACCAGCAGGTGTTGGGCTCTCGCGGAGAGTTTGCCGGTCTCCTGGCTCCGCCTCCTCCCCTATGTCCTCCTCTGGCTCCGCCTCCTCCCCTATGTCCTCCTCTGGCTCCGCCCTCGGAGCTTTCCTCTCAGGCCCGGCGGAGCTGTGGGTCCTCAGCGCCGCACCCACTTCGCCCTGTGCCCGGCACTCGCTGACCTGCGCGTCCGGCGAGTCGCGGGGCTCAGTTGCCATGGTGACGATTTTGGTCGTGTCAAACAGCTCGGAGCGAGCAGGATGTTCCGTCTGAACGGGGGGCAAAGGGAGGGGAGACACAGAGGGGAACAAAAGGGTGATTATGGGATATCAACAACAGGCATGGCCAACCATTAAATGCCCCATTAGATGAAACGACTGGCTACTCGGCGTTACCGAGGCGATTTGTCATCACATTAACATTTAGAGTAATGGTGTTAAAATGCTAATGCTGACATATTAATTACACGCCGGACCTGTGATACAACTAAGAGACAACGGAGGGACGGTTTGAATGCACGAAATTCCATTTGCATTCACATCATTCCCGGGATTCTTCTCATTTGCTTTTGAAGCTTGAACTTTTTCCTCCGTGGGCGGTTGCAGGAATTAGTTTGCCTCATTTTGTTGGACTTGCACAAACACAAACGAGGCGCAAATGAACGGAGGATGTGATGAGATGAGTGGGAGATCACAACAAACGCGAATGTACAGGCCACCGGGGGTCAGAGCACTTCCTTAATGAGGAGGAGGAGGAGGAGGAGGGGGGTGATGCTGTGTTCACAGTCGCCACTGATCAACACAATTAAACACATCTGCAGGGTTTAATGTGACAAAAGATTTGATGAGACTCTGTCGTTTGTGTGGCCCGGCCACGTGTTTGGGCTGTCAGGGTTTGAACGGAGGAGCAAACATCCAGTACGTCGCATGTTCCACCAACCGGGCTTCAGCTTCGCTCCTCCTCTGTGCGACGCAGAAAGTTTTCTTTCTGCTGAACACACCTTCCTTTAATCAGCTTACAGGGCCGGGTAATGGCTTAGGACCACACAACACATATAGGCACGCATATACACGCGCACACACACACGCACACACATGCACATGCACACACACACACACACACACACGCACACACACAGAGAGTCTAAAATAACAACGTTTGGCTGCAGGGTGAACTGAATATAAGGTCTGGTACCGCCGATATTGCTTATTTTCTTTTACACACAAATATTTTTGTTCACCACACACACACACACACACCTTAAAGTAACAGAACTAACAAAACCTAAACCTCAAGACAAAGTAAAACTTTACATATAAACCTCATCTTAATCTTAATCTTAACATAACCTGAGACTTTATCTTAAACCCAACCTTAATCTTAAACCATAATTCTGAATTTAACTAAACCCTAACCCTAACCATAACCCAACCTTTCGCTTGACCGAACCTTACCTTTATTAGTAACCTTATCCTCGTCCAGACCATATACCCAAAACCCCACAATTTATTCATATTTGACCATGGACCTTAATCCAAGACTTAAAATCAATCTGGCCTTCAATTGAAACACCATACCTTAAACCTAACCTCAATCCAAACATGTTGTCACCTTAGAATTCTTAACATAATAGATCCCCCCCCCCCCCCCCCCCCCCCCCCCCACAAAAACACACCCCCCCCCACCCCCCCCCTCACAAACACACACCCACACACACCCACACCCACACACACACCCACACACACACACACAGACAGACGGACACATGTCTAATCTCCGGAGAAGAGGAGCAGACAGGACTGACAGATAAATAGATGGTTACAGAGCAGCACAGAGATAATGAGGACTGGCAGCGTCAGGGGGGCCGGGGGGAACTCTTGTGTAATTCTAGTGGCAGAGCCTGTCCGTGCTGTGGCTGAACAATGAGGTGGGTGAATTAGGATCAGAGAGGCTGCTGAGTCATGGCCGTTCAGATCACAATCGACAATGGCCGCTTCGGGGGGACGGCTCACTCCCCGGCGCACGTTTCATCGGGTCACGGCGTTCGGTTCGATCGTGGAACGACGCGGGAGGATTTTGCAACAGTGCCGAGCAGACGTGCGCAAAGCTCTTAAAGTCTTTGACTCTAATTCCGCAGAAAACAAACAAGATTAAATCAATTAATGCACTGATCCTGCCACGCTACAAACAGACGCCTCCTTTACGCGGAGCCACGCTAATGTAATCTCAGTGTAAACTCCGGTGTGCAATAATGAGATTGTTCCCGCAGGCACGCTTCCCCTCCACGAACCAACAACCTTACGTTTCTAATATGACACGCTGCCGCCTTTCATTTCGCATTTCATTGCTGAGTTTGCAGAATTTTCGCCAACGATTGTGCAAAACTTCAGAAATGAAAACGAGATCTGGGATCACATACCAGGGTTTATGTTTTGCTCCCCATCGTCATTAAATACGCACGTCATCATTTATGTCCCGATCTAATACTTCAGTGTTACTTATATTACTGTTACTTATATTTACCTAAGATACAGACTTTTTTTGTTTACAAAAATCATACAGTACAACAAAAACGTCTGAAGTTTGACTTAGTCCTGCAAACATGGCTGAACAATTTCAAATGAGATCAATACTCTACACTCACGATGCTGCATTCATTAATATTCAGCTACACAAGTAAAATCATGCATTTCGCTTTGCGCAGTTCTACCCAAAAATAAAAACAGATAAACTTGAATGGAAATCATGGATCCACTTAAAACAGCTTTAATGTGCATGTTGGGTCTGAAGATGTTGTCTCATATGTGCAGTGTTAGCGCTAGCTCATTTTGTTAGCGGGAGCTAAAGCAGCTCGGAGCGTTTTTTCCCGGCCCGCTGCAAATAATGCTCGCTTTACGGCAGCTGAAGTAAAAGGTCGGCCGCGCCTATTGGTTTGATTCGCCGATTGCCGATCAATGACAAACGTTCCTTCGTCACAGAGGACGTATGAGGAGGAGCATCCTGCAGTGGTTCTGGGAGAACACTCGAACACACAGTCGCAGAACGTACCTGTCAACAGAAGCTTTTGAAGGGTCTCTGCAGGGGGCGCTCACGCATCTCTGCTTTCAGGCCTCAGCCCTGGAACCATCGCTCACAGCTCCAGAACCATGTTCTGTCTCTGTTTGTTTCCCCTAGTGTTCACACACACACACACACACACACACACACACACACACACACACACACACACACACACACACACACAGTGTAACCGCCTCCTCCCCGTACACCACCGTGCTCACGCCTGCAAACATTCACCACGGGAGTGAACATGTGCGCACACGTGCGCTGCAGGCTCAGCCTATCGCCATGGATTTGAAAATGTATGGTGCTAATCCAATTAGTGAGCAACACATTAATTACACTGTGAGGAGGTGAATGGGAGAGAGAAAGGGAGAGGGAGGGGGGCGGCGGGGGGGGGGGGGGGGAGTAGCTGGGGGGGGGACGCGGGGGGGGGGGGGGGGGGGGGGGGGGGGGGGGGGGGGGGGGGGGGGGGGTGAGTAGCTGTGACTGTGACGCAGAGCATTTTCATGTCTTTCACCCAGATTGAACAGTTTATTTACCTTTAATATATGATTACCGAGAAACAAATACAAACACCTGTGCAAAGAATGGTCCAAAGAACAACTTTTACATCCGGATGAGGACAATACTTTTATTTCACTATACTGTTCTTCTACTGTGCTTCTGTCCTGGTTTGTTCTGTCGATGTAGTTTGTGTTGCTGTCGTTTGTGCAGCTGTAGTTTGTGTTTCTGTAGTTTGTGTTGCTGTAGTTTGTGTTTCTGTAGTTTCAGCAGCTGTAGTTTGTGTTTCTGTAGTTTGTGTTGCTGTAGTTGTTTCTGTAGTTTCAGCAGCTGTAGTTTGTGTTTCTGTAGTTTGTGTTGCTGTAGTTTGTGCAGCTGTAGTTTGTGTAGCTGTTGTTTGTGTTTCTGTAGTTTCAGCAGTTGTAGTTTGTGTTGTTGTAGTTTATGTTTCTTTAGTTTGTGTTGCTGTAGTTTGTGTTTCTGTAGTTTCAGCAGCTTTAGTTTGTGCAGCTCTAGTTTGTGTAGCTGTTGTTTGTGTTTCTGTAGTTTCAGCAGTTGTAGTTTGTGTTTCTGTAGTTTCAGCAGCTGTCGTTTGTTTCTTTAGTTTGTTTTGCTGTAGTTTGTGTTGCTGTAGTTTGTGTTTCTGTAGTTTGTGTTGCTGTAGTTTGTGTTGCTGTAGTTTGTGTTTCTGTAGTTTGTGTTGCTGTAGTTTGTGTTGCTGTAGTTTCAGCAGCTGTAGTTTGTGTTGCTGTAGTTTCAGCAGCTGTAGTTTGTGCAGCTGTAGTTTGTGCAGCTGTAGTTTGTGCAGCTGTAGTTTGTGTTGCTGTAGTTTGTGCAGCTGTAGTTTGTGCAGCTGTAGTTTGTGCAGCTGTAGTTTGTGCAGCTGTAGTTTGTGCAGTCTGCCGCTGCAGTTTGTGATGTCATAGTTTGTGCCACTGCTGGACTTTATGCCGCCGTAGTTTCTGCCACCGCCGTAGTTTCTGTCGCTGCAGTTTCAGCAGCTGTAGTTTGTGGGGCTGCTGTGGCCCCCCTCTGCAGCGGCCCTGGACAGAGCTCCTTGCTGGGATCCATCACCACGGCCGCAGGCAGCAGGTGACACCGCAGCTGCATCCTGAACTCCTCCAGCTCCCTCAGCTCCAGCTCCCGTCTCCTGCTCAGCAGATACATGTCGGTGGAAACCCTCCTCTTGGACTTGACGTGCCACTTCATCACCACGCAGTCCGGACAGGACGTGTGCACGAATGACCCCGTGAGCTGTAGTTTCTGCCACCGCCGTAGTTTCTGTCGCTGCAGTTTCATCAGCTGGAGTTTGTGGGGCTGCTGTGGCCCCCCTCTGCAGCGGCCCTGGACAGAGCTCCTTGCTGGGATCCATCACCACGGCCGCAGGCAGCAGGTGACACTGCAGCTGCATCCTGAACTCCTCCAGCTCCCTCAGCTCCAGCTCCCGTCTCCTGCTCAGCAGATACATGTCGGTGGAAACCCTCCTCTTGGACTTGACGTGCCACTTCATCACCACGCAGTCCGGACAGGACGTGTGCACGAATGACCCCGTGAGCTCGAACCGGTCCTGCGCATCGAACCGGAAGGCGCTCCCCTGCACCGACACGTTGTAGCGCAGCGGCCGGCACTCGTCCGCGAAGCGGTTGACCTGGGTGTAGGAGATGGCGGAGGCTCCGCCGGAGGAGTTGGAGAAGTACATGGTGATGCTGTCTCTCAGCCTCAGGGCCTCCACGGCTCGCGCATCGCTGAGACTCCCGGCCACCAGAGCCCACCGGCCCCGGTAGTAGCCGGGGTCCGGCCGCTCCGGAGGGCGGAGCAGCTTCTCACAGGCCACGGGAGCCGAGTGGCTCACAGATACTACGGAGAGGAGAGTGACGACGCACGCAGCGAACACGCCTCGGCACGCGGACGCCATGTTGGCTCTTTGGCTCTTTGCTTTTCAGTGTCGTCTCGACAGTGAGGTCTCCTCTGGCGGCTCCGTCCACTTTTGTAGTGTCCACTGCCCGGGGGAAGTCCACTGTTGCAACACTGCAAATCCG
The DNA here is from genome assembly GCA_016785325.1 of Chascanopsetta lugubris. Lineage (NCBI taxonomy): Eukaryota > Metazoa > Chordata > Actinopteri > Pleuronectiformes > Bothidae > Chascanopsetta > Chascanopsetta lugubris. Next base: position 27,776 of record JAFBJT010103405.1, read on the forward strand.
CTGCTCCTCGTCACACTGTGGATCCCACTCCTGTGCAATGGGAGATAATGGCAGGGTGACAAAGGTGAGATGATGTTAAATGTTAACTCACTGGAATAAAGCTTGTTTACATTGGAATGACATCGCCCGGTTTTAAAACTACTAATCCCTAATAAAGCTGGTCTGAGCTTTAAATGATTTCAGTGTGTTCATAAAATGAGATGAATGTAGAGATAAAAAAAATAAAAAAAAGGAGCTCAGCCATGTCACCTCAGGGAACGGAGTGGGATTCTGATGATAACATGCTGTTCCCTCTTGCGTAAAATGAGGATAAAGTTAATTGGATGTTTTTTTTAATTTATTTTTACTTCAAAAAACATGCATAAAAAAGTGATGAAAGTGTCACCAGCGAGATTTAACAGCAGAGGGAAGCTGTGTGATATATTAACAGCAATAACAACAACAATGGGCGATGCTAATGTTAATCATAATAATGATAACGATAACGATACAATTCTACTTTTCACTTATCAGACTCCTTTTTGCAAAGCAACGTACAACAGAAGAAAAGATCAAGACAAATGATGATTATTATTGTTATACTAAAATAACTAAAACAACAATAATAATAATAACCCAGTTATGTAACATAAATTATATAGTTACAAAAAACTTTTTTGTAACATTTGTAAAACAATCACAAAAGAGTAGAACCAGATGTATATGTCAAATAAACTCGCCGACTCAGTATAAATGAAATCAAAGGCTTTGCGTCCGCTGTTTGATTTGACCACTTTGATCATTTGTACAGTGTCATGATGTGAAGAACTCCTTTCCCTCACTTTGTTCAGAATCTGCCGTTTCTGTTGTGCGGGTCCTCTCTACGGGGGCAGCCATGTTTTTACAGTAGCCCAACGTGGACACACTAAACATCTTTTGAGTTTTGATGACAACTGAAGTCTGCCACAGGTTCTCCTGGTGGCTCAGAAGGGTGGGGGCGAGGTGATGGAGACAACATGCAGCTTCACCTCTAGATGTCACCAGATCTTACGCACTGCACCTTTAAAGTGCAACTCCCCACTCTGTTGTATTCTATGAGACTGGTTGTAACTTTTCAAAGCGCTTTACAGTCTAATTACAGGGCTAATAAAGGGCTAGAGGTTAGTTACCACGGTAACTGTAGAGGTTGCTGTGTGTGAACCACATGCCAAGGGGACGTCTGCAAGGTGGGATTAACATCTGCAGTGACACATATCTATTCTAACAACAATTAAAATAAATTACAATACAGTGTTTTTGTACAGTGGGTGTTGGATCTGTAGAGATTTTGATGTTGACGCAGCAAGAGCGGACATTTTTTTAAACACTTTGTGGTCCTGCACTTTGCAGACGCTCCCTTGGCGTGGGGCTCACCGAGATGCACGTCGGCGCTCAGTTGTGGAGCGTTAAGAAATGTCTCTTGAGCTTCCATCCATCCATCCATTCATCCATCCATCCATCCATTCATCCATCCACCCTTAAAGCCAGGATGATGTTACGTTCGTTCATCCTTAGCTGCTGTAACAACATGGTCGTGAAAACATGGCCGCCTACATCACGGGCCTGTCTTGGGAGGATTCAAACACCAAACGACATTAAAGTACACACTAAAACAACTCTTTACCAAACGGTAGGAACCCAGTCAAGACCTCACAGTGTCGGCAGCACATATATTTATTGTGACAAACAATAAACAGACAATTGTCAAATATCATAACACAATTTTCTTTTTTTTTTAAGCCTTCGGTCCCCCAGTGGCCTCCTCTCCTGCAGGGGGCTCCACCGGACACAGCTTTTTGCCGGGATCCATGCGGACGAGCGGGGCCAGGTCGAAGCACTTGGTCTGGGCCTCGAACTCCTCCATCTCCCTCTGCTCCACCTCCCTCCCCCTGCAGAACAGGTAGAGGCGCCGCACCTGGCTGGACTGGCTGACGAAGTGCGTCACCACGCAGTCGGGATGCGGCGTGTGCACGAAGGTCACGGTGAGGTTGACCTCGGGCAGCGTGAAGCCGCTGCCCTCCAGCGTTGTGTCGGAGTGCAGGTATTTGCAGTCGTCGCCGAAGCCGAAGGACCGTCGGAAGCAGAGGTCGGGCGTCCGGCTGGAGTTGGCGAAGTGGATGACGACGCTGTCTCTGCTCCTGAAGTGCTCCTCGTGCGCCGGGTCGCTGAGGCCGGCCGCCACCATGACCCATCGGCCGTCGATGCGACGGAGGTCCAGTCCGTCCAGCGGTCGCACCAGCTGCTCGCAGGTCAGAGGGGCCGAGGCGCACAGAGACGCCCAGCAGAGGAGGGCGAGCACACGGAGAGCAAACATGTCTGCGAGGTACAACACTACAGGAAGAGTGGGCGGCGGTGTTTAATCCAGGTCCGAGCCCGATGTCGAATCTGGACTCCTGATGGAAGCAGGCTGATTTTATACTCCTGATTTCATAACACTGCAGGTACACAGTGCTGCAGGTCCCTGTTCCCGTAGATCCCGCGGTTGTGAAATAAAGGGTGTTTGAGGGTTTGGGGGTTGGTCGGCAGGTTTGTTCTCTCTCCTCCGGCGATGACTCACCGCGCACGAGTTCACAGATAACACATTTTCATTTTCAAACATGTGGAAACAGTGAAAACAAAGCGGAAAAAATAAACTAAACTGCACGAAACTGAGCTAAACTGCTCTAAACTGAACTGAACTAAACTAGACATGTTTGTTTAAAGGTGCAGGGGAGAGAATGTGGTCAACAGGCTGCAGAACGTTTTACATTTGATTCTGGGAAAAAGTCCCGTATGACACTGTGGGAAATCCCAGAGAGCAGAGTGGAATTCTGTGATTGTGGTTGTACTTAAAGGTGCAGTGTGTAAGACTTGGTGACATCTAGTGGTGAAGTTGCATTTTGGATCACCTCACCCCTCCCATTGCGCGTGTGGCAGAGGAACTCAGTTGTCATTCAAACTCAAAAGAGGGTTAGTATGTCCACTGCTGTAAAAACATGGCGGCCCCCGTAGATTGGATCCACGCCTCATGTAAATATACATAACGGGCTCATTTGAGGATAATGGGAACAAAATTATATTTAGGCGATTATGAAAATGTCAGAATGTAAATATTTTGTAATGTTTTGTTTTTTCGACCAATAAGAGGTGACCAAAATCGTACACACTGCACCTTTAAGTCAGGTCAGGAATTGTATTCACTCCAGTGTTCATTTTGGCAGCAATGTTTGATTAAGTTTTAGTCAAAGTCTTTTGACTAAAATGTCATTTAGTTTTAGTCATAATTTTCTCATCTAAATCGTTTTAGTTTTAGTCGACGAAATATCACAACATTATAGTCGACTAAAACACAGTGTGTAAAGGGTAAATACGTAAACTTTCCCTTCAATCCCTGAAAGTCATTACGTTCACCTGGATGAAATGAAACCCCTATGAATGTGTTGAGGAACGTGAAGGTGTGACTGTGCTCTTCACACTGACTCAGTTTATTGAACATTTATTGAACTGTAATCCTGTAAAACACAGAAAACTCCCGTTCCGATCACTGTCTGTTTAAGTCCACAGTCCTCTCGTCCTGATCAAACAGGACTGTGTGCAAGAGTAAACATTTATTTCAATATTTGTCTTGAATTCTCTGGGTCCAGTTTTTATTCCACACGTCAGGTGGATGTGTGTGTGTGTGTGTGTGTGTGTGTGCGTGCATGCGCCTCATAGACTGTGTGTGGTCACATGAAGTGACGTGAAGTGTTCAGAGGGATGATGTGACCTGAGTTCAATCATTTCCATTCTGTTTGTATTGTTCTTAGTAATCCAGAGTTTATACAAACTATCAGGGAGTCAGGAGTTGACGCAGTGTGCACCAGTGTTTTTTTTTATTTAAATCAAAGTTTCCTCCGCGTCCTCTCTGATGTCGCAAATGATAAATTGTCAACGTCGTATTTGTGCTATTCAAAATATATTTTGACAAAGTAATTCAGGCATGTGACGTGGTTGGAGTTTATAGTATTATTTCCAAACATGCCGGTGCTCGTCAGTGGTCGTCAAGAGCGCTGTTACCACGTCGTTCTGATTGGTTCTTTTGTCAACTCCTCCTTGGCAACGCCTCTTCCTAAATAGTCATTACCTTCCACAGACGAAATTGGATCTCGTCTCTGGCAGACATTTCTGCCTCGTTTTTATTCGTTGACGAAAATGTCATGTACATGTACATTTTGTCTTCGTCTTCGTCCCCGTGAATGACTTTTCATTGAGTTATCATCTCGTTTTAGTCAGAAAAAAAGGTCGTTGACTAAAACTATGACGAAAACTTTTCATCAGCCTTCCCCTGTACGGCCGCCTTTAGTTGACCGCTACATTTAGTTTGTCCATTCAGGGATACTGTAAAAACAGGGTGCTGCATTAAAGTTGAGTTGAGTTTCATCACTAAAAGCATCCATCAAATGATTCTACTTGTATCAAATGAACAAATGACATACTGACTTGGCTTTTCCTTCTTTATTCTTTAACAGTTCAATCTTGTTTTACCAAACACAAAGAAACTGTTACACATCAACATGAACCATTCTCCATCTTCCTCCAAAGTATCTCACGGAGGCGCCCCTTCCTCAGGCTTGCGGGGCTTTCGAGCAGACCGGCTTGGTGGGATCCATCACGACGGCTGGACGCCTGTTCAGACACTTCACCTGAGCTCTGAACTTCTCCATCTCCTCCTGCTGCACCTCCCTCTTCCTGCTGAACAGGTACAGGTCGGACCAACTGCCAGTCTGCGACCTGATCTCCCAGAGAACCACCCCGCAGTCCGGACACGAAGCCGGGAGGAGGGTCCCGGTGAAGTTCCACCCCGACGTGCTGGAGCTGAGGACGTGGTCCATGGTGAAGTTGCGGGAGAGGGAGTGACACCGGTCCTGCGAACCATGGCTCTGTGTGAAATACGAGCTGTGGAGGTCGATGGTTATGCCGTCAGCTTCCAGCAGCATCGTGTCAAAAATGGAAAAGTTGGTACTGGCAGCCACCAAGAACCATCTTCCCTCCAAACGGCGAAGATCCGGTTCATCCAAAGGTCGGATCAGGTCTTTGCAGACCAGAGGAGCGGCACGGCTCACCGACGTCATGCAGACCAGAGTGACGAAGACAGCCCACATGTCTCTGCAGGGCGAGTTGTGCTGCGTCTAAGTTGTTGGGAGTCGAATGTCCGGTCCGTACGCTGCTGTCCGACATTATACGAAAACCCTCCGTTTCACAATCCGCCTGCGCGCGGCTGCCAATGGTGGAACAAGCCGTTTGATTTGGCGCGTGACTCAAAAGCTCTGGAATCAATCGGTGATGATGGCAAACGCTGAGTCACATGTTGTCACAACAAAGCAAACACAGACTGGGAACCCTGCAATGTGTTCGAGGTCCAGTCAGGCCCCCCCTCCCTTCCTGCATCAGGTTACATGTCAGAACCTTTTCCCATCTGCATGCCGCTTGGATGAACATATTCAAGTCATATGAATACAAATCAATGCAATCTATTATTAATATGATTATTATCATATGGGCCGACAAATCTCAGCTTGGACAATGCGGCTGGAAATGGAAAAGCTGCCAGTAACCCGAACCATTTGTGTGGGTTAGGGTTCCGATATATGTAAGACCTTGGTTCTGATTACGCACTTTGGACTTGTTTACGGACTCTTCCTTAGTTGCCCCATCTACCCTGAGGCTTAATGATTGACCAGTTAAACCTCAGCTCAGTTCTCTGCATCAGATGCTTGCATAACACATCGAGTTGATCCAATGGCTTTAAGCCCAGGCCAAATCTGCTAATAGCAATTTACATCACATCACATCATCTTCACCATTTGGGAAAATAGCGGGTAACGAAACCCTTTTAAGCTAGAAATAGACTTCTCAGCGGAATTGAAAGATAAAGAAATAAGCGCCATATGTACTGCGGTTATCGCTTATTCAAGTGCAGAGACACCAGGAGGTTAATTTAAGACTATGCGGTGGATCTGCTACTTCCTCCACATGTGATGCCCTCCAACACCCCTCACTGTTGGAGAGGGACATTGAAGCTCTGCAGCTCTCATTTTTACACTCACAGGACACACTGCTGTTCTGCCCCCCTCAAGGACTCGAGCTCCACTCTGACCCCTGACAGGACCCCGTCCTTCGCCAGGCAACGCGCAAAAGAGCTGGCCGAGACACTGGGGGGGCCCCAGGGGGCGACTTTGACAAGTGTCATCTATCTGGAATAAGAGAAGGCCAGGCACATCCTCTCATGAGCTCAGTCCCTCCGACTCGTGATTTATTTTGACACGCACGATTCAATTTTAACACAATAAATCTCCATTTAAAGGTTAAAGAATATTCAAAGAATGAAACAACAATCCAGACGTCATACACTGGTGTCAGTGTATTGCGTGAACCTCTTACTTTTAGACCAATACACCTGTACATTTAAATCACTTCCTGTTTGAATTTCAGAATAAAAGCCTAGAGTCACATCTCCTGTTGACTGAATCCATTCATTTGGTTTCAGGTTTTTCTTTCTATATATTGCTACGCCTAATTGATCCCTGTGGGGAAAACAAGGAGAGTACTGATGTGCATTATTCCAAGGACATGCCATCATTATTTCAGGGAACGTGGAGCCAGTGTGGATGAACCATGTCTCACAGCAGGAAGGTACGGAAGCTCTAATTCCACCAAAAAACTGGTCCCAGTGCTAGTTCAGAGCCAGTGCCTGACTTAGCACCTGTTCTCCAGCTCCGGCCAAACCAGGCACCAACTCCTTGCTGGTCTAGAGCAAGGAACCAATACATCAGCACCTAAGATTGGGGCGGGGTTTATTTTGACCGGTTTATTTTGCTGTTCGTTTTGTATCAGGCAGGAGTCTGATCACAACCGGTGGCAGACATCTCCCGCTAGATGTGACCGGACTGTCGACCAGTTGATTAATAAACAAATCGAGATTTAAAAGGTAATATGAGGAGGAGAGACTGGCGCTGGAACACAGCAGCAGTGGGTGATCTAAGAGAACATTTAAGCGATGTAGTTCTGCGACGTGATGACGTGGTTCTGACCTGGTGCCTTGCCGGTGGCGGAATAAACAGGTTCTAAGGAGGTCCCGGAGTTGAACCAACTAAAGCAACAGCGAACTAGCCCAGTTTGGTGGAAAATGGGTGTTACACAGTGACTGCGGCTCCCCATTGAATCCTGCAGCATTTCTTTCGGACTGGCAACGCCTCCGATGCACAGAGATGTTTAAAGAGCGTCTTGGTAAGTGACTTGTGTTTCGATCCAAGGTTTCGATCAGCCGTTCACGAAAATGTGCCAGTTTTGTGCCGTGAGCACATGACGAGTTTGTTCGGTTGAAGGATACACGTTCTTGCACAATATCGCCACCTACTGTTGATTAAATGAACTGAAAATAATCCCTTTCAAACCACCAATCGAGATCAGTCCTCGTGACGGAGGAAAGCAAAAATGTTTTCAAAGATGTTAGACGAACATCCAGCGTGGCAACCGTTGTGGAACATGTCAGTTTAATAAGGAAACCATTCAATAATCAGATACTCTCATTTTCACAAGCGTTGCGTGTACATTATACACATCTATACAGAGCGACTGTGAAACCTCCTGCTCTAAGTCATTCTTCTTGTACAGCTGACAGTGGCCTATATGCATACTCAGTGTTACACGCTGCTGCCTTTAAATTCTACACTATTGTCAAAACCTGTATTACAAAGTCAATAAAAATATTCAAGCCCTATATACTTGGATTAAAATGTCTCTAATACAAAGGTCAAAATATTCAATAAAATAGAATTCAGCTTTAAAGTCATTAAATTAGATGCAAATCCGTTCCAGTTAAACCTCTTAAGTTTCGATGCACTACACATGTAGATACGATTAAAAAAAAAAAAAAAATACATGTGAAGTCGTTGCTCCACTTGCGATGATGATGCTCTACGTTCTAGCTTGGCTGGCTCATTTTCCAAACTGAGAAATTCAAACTCCAGTGAAGAATTTAAAATGCAAAGCTGCTCAAAGGCACTTAAAAACTGACACGTCCGGGTCCTGTCCCCGCCCTCTCTCCCCCACCTCCCCTCATAACGTCGGAGATCGACGACTTCCTCGCGGAGCGTCGGGGCTCGAGAGCGGGGATGAGGAGGTTTTGAGACCTACGTGAGGAATGTTGGCTGCGGGTGGTGGAGGGTGGTGTAATTAAAACAAAGCGGTGGGGGAAGGAGTGTGGACATCAAAGAGATGGTGCTAAATGAAAGCAGTAGACTGAAGAGGCAGAGAGGAGATGAATGTGCAGGGGGGGGGGGCGGGGGTGCTTCACATGATGGAGCAGCATTGACAGGTTTTGCGTTTGGGTGCCGTCGGCTCCTCCCCCTTGCTCGCCCTGTTCGGGCTGTAGGTCTCTGTGTTAACTGCCGCCGCCGCCGCCGCCTCCTCCTCGGGCTCCACTTGAGTGATGGGGGCTGCAGCCTGGGCGAGAAGGGGCTCCCGCTCCCCCTGCTGCTCCCCCTGCCCGGCCTGTGTCCTCTGGTTCTCCAGGGGATCGGCCAGGGGCACCTCCTGGAAGCGGCCTGACTCAGTGGCAGGATCTTGGGCTCCCTCTGCTGATGCTGCAGCAGCAGCAGCTTCCACCTCGACCACGGGTGCAACGGTGGAGGGCTCCGTCTCGGAGTAGACCGGCACACAGGCGACGGCAGCGCCCTCTAGGCCCGTGGCTGCAGAGTGCGCGGATGTTGGATCTTCGGGTTCAGACGGGTTCACCGCGTCTGCCGCGTCTCCGTCCTGGGTGCGAGGCTGTTCCTCAGCAGAGGGTTCACTGCCCTCGGGCTGCGCCAAGTCTTCTGGAGCCCATTCCGGCTTTGTCATCTCCTCCTCGGTCGTCTCTTCTGGATCTAACAGAGGGGACTCCTCTGTCTCCTGCTCCTCTTGCTTTGGAGCAACATCCTCTGGTGCCTCCTCCCCTTCATCTGTGATCATTACACATTCTGCTCTTATCACCAAAGTTCCTTCTTCCTCCTCCCCCTCCTCCTCCTCCTCCTCATTAAGGCTGACGTCTGGAACACGTCCACGAGGCTCTGCCTCAGAAGTGTCGAGGCTTAACGCAGGCTCCGACTTCATACTCACGACAACCTCGGCGGAGTCGACGAGTCCGTTGGCGCTGTGACTGAAGTCTCCTCCACCGTTGGTTATGACAACCACAGATCCTTCGTGGAGTGGGGTCTTCACCTTCACTTCCTCCTCACTTGATTCTGAGGAATAGAAAAAGACATACATCAACTTGCCGTCTAGTAATTTGAGGTTCCGTGTTTTGGGACAATTCCCAACAACCCGCTCCCACCACCCGAGCCGCCCCTCAAATCCATGAGGTGCACTGATTAGAAAACCTTCAATCAAATTCATACATCCAAATTATGTCTTACGACGACACACCAAGCACTAATTAACACTCATTCATTCACTTTTACTATGATTGATGCACATGTGCCATTACTTTATTTTCAATAACACCACCAATGCCACCAATATACCAGCATTTTTGAATTGTGAAACAATAGTACTGACAAAAAGCTAAAACTAATAAGATAATAACAGCAAAAATCAAAAAGTGTATTCATTATACCATTATCTATTAAATCATATCTCAAGAACTGCCTCAATAAAAGTGGTAAAACTGGGAAACATGAGACGGATGAGACACGTTCCATGTGAAGAAACAGGCAGACATCCCCTTAACGTAAAACAAGCTGAGCACTCTGAGGCTCCATCATTGTAAAGAGGTGGAATAATGTTGATAAACTCGATAGAGCACTATAATGAATTTCAATTCTTCTATCTGGATGAGAACACTATGAACCCTTCGATGATTCTAACACAGATGGATGAGGTCACTTTTATTTCCTCTTGTCCAGTTGAGCAGCCCCATCACTGACAGGCTCGTGAACCTGCTGCCCTCTAAAGATGAAAGTTATGCACTTGAGTCCTCATTTGCATAAATATATATGCAAGGCCTTGCTTAACGCACGCAATTATTCATCACAGCATGTATGAAGTATTTGTGAAGTGCCCTTGCCCATCCTTCCTTTATCATGCAAATGCATTTAGATCCGTATATACAATATGTAGGCTAATATATAGGGCACTTTAAGGATTTAAGATTTATTAATAAGATAAACAGATAGAGGTGCATACGTCAGGTTGAAGGACACAAACATTAGAACAGAATACATACAGTATGTGTGTACGTGTTTATGACATTATTCAAGTCGGTACTCACCTAATATAGCCACACTGTTCTCTCCATTCTGCACAACAACAACATGGACCATTTCTGAGGGAGACATGATTGCAGTGGTGAGTTGTGTGAATATTGTGACAATATGAATCACAATAATAATTATAATACATTTATCAAGATAGTGAAATAAAAAATAAACCCACAAAAACAATATTCAAAAAATATTTGAAAAATAAAAATGAGAAAAAAATAAAAGTTTGCAGCAGGACTACGACATTCATGTTGGTGCAAGTGGTTCTTGCAGTGAGAAGTTCTCCATCAGATGTGTTCACTACAGCTGCTGTTGTGATGTTTAGACAGGAGGGGGCGCAAGCAAATGAGACGAGCAGAGGGACATATTAAGTTCAGTATGAATTCCTCCAGTGTCGTAACCCCTGTCACAAGAAGACTGTGGATGTTGTGTTTCCACACAGACGTCCTCTCCTGCATCTTCTGATGACACCCTACAAATACTCACGCCTTATATTTGGATCTGGAGCAAAAATACTAAGCAAAAGTATCAATGTTTATGTTTTTTATGGAGAAACCTTCCACTCTGATGCTCTCAACCGAGTGCAAACAGTGAGAGGTGAATGAGGGGGGCGGAGTCTTGGCGTGGACATCGTGTGTTTACAGCAAAAGCCCCATAATACAGCTGGAACAGCAGTGTGTCTGAACGCCAGCCAGTTGGATCAGTTTGGACAGTTGTTTGGATGCTGTGAATGTCTGACTTCATCGCATTCGTTGAAAACACTCTCAGCAAACTCCTTTCATCGGTTCACAACTTTTTAACTTCTTGCAATTATCCGCGCTGGGCCAACTCACCTGCTGCTGCCGCCTCAGCCACCCTCACTGCCTCCTGCTGGATGAAGGGGAGAAGAGGAATTACATTTGCTGTGACTCCCAACAGGGGAGCAGTTGAGTGGATTTATAAAGACTCAACCTCTGGTGTGTTTGGAAAGCAGAGCAGGAACAATTGAAACGCTAATACCGGAGCATCACACAAGTTTTAGAGACAGACAACATCCAGTCTGCTGTACTTCTTATGAAATTAGAAATTGTCTTCCTGCTGCTGTCTTGGACACGCCTTGAACGACCCAGATGACTATACTGATCCAACTAAAGCTGGATATGAAGTCCACCGAAAGTCAAGAGCGGCTGAGAACACATACGAGCCAGCGTCATATTCAATTCACTAAAACATGTGTCGTCTCAAGCCGGGTACTTTATTTTGCCTTGATTTCCAGCCCCCCTACAGACTCATAGAAAAGCAAAACCTCTCAGTCATCTTTAATGAGCCATTAGATGTGTGTGGTGGTGTGTCAATCTGCAGAGACGCTGGTCTCTGAATACATTTCATCACTGTGTTGCTGTGTGAGGGATGTGTTTGCGAGGCAACTCTGAAACACCCAAATTAAATGCCTGAATATGAGCATTTCTACAACAAATATAATGGTCCACCAATAGTGTAACTTCCTGTGTATGGTCCTGCTGGTGTTGTCGGGCAGGAGGAGAGACACTGACATATCTTGCCTTCTCTCCCTTTAACCTAATTTAGCATTGATTTGTTTTCATCTGTTATTGTAACCTCATTTTTGTTTTCATATTTTCTAGAGCCCCGCTTTCCTCGCTATATGTGTGTGTATACTGTTGTCACACACTATTGTTTTTGTTGTGAAGAAATACCATGTACAAACAGACCCTTGACAGCACGACTGTGGATCATAAAGCAGACTCCTTGGTTTCAAGAAGGAGACCCTCAGCAGCATGAGCTCGGTGAACTTGACTTGAGGTGAGCGAAGCAATAAGTCTAAAGTGGATCAAGTGCTGAGATTTCTTCATACCACGGCTGCGTACTTTCACGAGAGGAGCTACATCAAAGTTACATTAAGAGAAGAAATGTATTATTCATGGCAGAAAGCCACCGACAGAGGATGTGGGAGATAGTCTGCCTGGTGGGAGATGATGGTACGAGCTTGTTTAACACATATTCCTACCACCTTTGTGTCCACAGAGTGAGTGGGCAAGCAAAGTGTTTTTGTGTGAGTGTGTGTGTGTGTGTGTGTGTGTGCTCCTCACCACTTGGCCATCCTCCATCTGCTCCTTTTCCTCCTCTTCCAACTGCTGACTCTTTGACAACAAACTGACACACACACACACACACACACACACGCACACACATATTACATCTATGGTAACAATGCACTTTTAGTTTACAATGCTTTTAAATGTTGGGATTTATGACTATAGCCAGCTTTTATTATCCCAGCTTCAGAAACTGTACTGTAGGCAATTCTTTTTCTGAAACGGTCCGTTCAAAATTTCCCCAGAGGCCACATACGGACACACAGCAGCAGGAGCCTGGTGGGAAAGTGAGGCAGAGCTGTGGACCTCTGCAATAACATGATTAGGATCTCTGAGCATCGTCTGCGGGGACAGGGACAACATTGTCCACTGCAATAAAGACGAGTCTATGACCATCTCATACGATTTTTACCCTCCAAAAAATAAACAAGAATTGGTAGAACTAAATGTTCCCAAGGGCAAAATAGTGCAAGAAATATAAAACAACTAAAAAAACACACATTTACGGTCATGGTCATACTTATCAACGTGATTTTCAGTGTCCTTGGTGGGGGAGCCCCACAGAGGGGAGCGAGGGCTGTGAGGGTCTGGGGACACTGGGGAGAGGGAAGGTCCTTCCATCAGCCACTGGTCCCTGAGTGACTTCCTCTGGAGTGATGGAGTGAAGAGAGAGAGAGAGAGAGAGAGAGAGAGAGAGAGAGAGAGAGAGAGAGAGAGAGAGAGAGAGAGAGAGAGAGAGAGAGAGAGAGAGAGATTGGTCTAATGGTAAACAGTTTTGAAAATAATAATTTACCGCCAGTCAAAACTCAATTGTAAGAAGTGCTTGTCAGCAATTTTGGATTTTGCTGCGTGAGCTAATTAGAAAATAAACGTTACGATGGTTTTGATCATTTAACCAGTTTTAATTAATTTTTCAGAAAAAAAGTGAATCATCCCTATGGTAATTAACAAGAAGCATGCTCATCAATTCAATAAATATAGAAATACAGAAAAACTGATCTAGTTTGTGAGTAAATCATTTGTTAGTTAATTAATAAAGTCTATGTAAAATAAATATAAATAAGAACACAAAAGAACATTAAAAGAATAAATGTATAAATGTGTTCATAAACTGATGCAGAAAAAATGTGAAAACATATGAAAGAAAAATACAAAAATACTGTTATAAACTTTTTCATTCCAATTATATTTTGTCATTTTTGTCCTTCATAGCCAACTGCCACCCTCCGGATGCACCACATGTGATTATAATGCAGACATTAGTGAATAAGTGAGGGTGGATGATTTCAAAAACAATCCCAGCAGAGTGAGAACTGAAGACAAGTGAGACTGAGCAGTGAGTGAGAGACTGTGGTGAGGAATGTAAAGTGGAAAGTGGTTATTTGAGGTTGTTTGAACGGAAGTGAGACGGGGAGAGAAAAAAAAAAAAAGGTAGAGACAGAAACATTTGTGTCCATGCCCCCCCACCCCCACCCCCATCTCTCTGAGTGCAAGAGAGAGAGAGAGCGAGAGAGAGAGAGAGAGAGAGAGAGAGAGAGCGAGAGAGACACGAACTGGCATGAATTGTATAGCATGTGCGATTGCTTTTTTCATTTTCTGTCTATTTATAATTCCAACAGGGGCTCTCCAGGAAATAGACATGACCCAGTGAATGAAAGCTGCCTGCGGGTACTAACCATTCCCTCCTGACACAACAACCAAACCCAGAGCTTTCAAGTTTTACAAAAACAGGAGCACAAGTCTCCGCAGTTTGTCGAGCCGACTGCTCTGTGAACACAAGACGATTACGAGACATGCAACTCAACAACGACACAATATGACTTAGGTGGTGTTGACCTCAAACTGCACAAACTGCTGCTGATTGGAGAGTTTGCATCGTTGTATCATATATTAGTTTATCTCAAATCCACGAATTGGATGATATGATTTCAATACCTACACATTTTACTCCCGTACTGTATAATATTTCCTTTTTAAGTATTGATAAAACCAGCATAGGCCTGTTTCTAGGGACGGTTTGTATATATATTATGCAAGCATCTGAAAACTTTATAAAGTAAATGAGAATTTCAGAATAGAGAGGGAAAAAGTTAAATAAACAAACATAATTGAAAACTTTTGCCCAATGGGAAAAAGTAATGATTGAAATTGTAAGAAGATGACAGTGATTATAACATCAGTCTGATTCTTCGATTGCACAAAATGATTACCACTATTAATTTCTTACAATATTACAAAGCTCCAGTCAGGAGAACATTTTTCTTCCTCTGTTGAAATGATGCTTCGGTGCTGCCTCAGCACCAAATGTTCAGAATGCATGGAAACTATTCCAACAGTTACACACATGTCAGGGCTGAACAATCCACCAGAGGAAAAATGTATTTCATGCCAACATATGACACGACAGTTGTGATATACGTCAGTTGCTAATAACAGAAGGAGACTTAGTGAGTGTGACAGCTGGACTGCAACACACTAATCTTGGTTTGAATGCTTGTTTTAAGCAGGTGTGTCACTGAAGTGCTCTTGAGCCAGATAATGAACATTTCTGGCATTTCATTCTTCTTCTTTGTCTGCCTTTTCTTAAAAAGTGTTAAAGGTCCAGCGTGTAAGATTTGGTGGGAGGCAAACATAGGGCCTGTGGGCCGGAACTGGCCCGCCAGAGGGTCCAATCCAGCCCGCCGGATGAATGAGTAAAAACTTGGTTTACGTTGGTTATATCAAGAAAATACATTTTCATTTATTGATCATTATTTTCATTAAATTGACAACTTGTACTTTTATGTAAAAAAAACACACAAAAAAACCCAAAACCTTTGGGGTTGTCTTTGTCTACAGGTCATCATGCTGTGACCTTATGGTCTGGCCCAGCTGAGATCAAATTTGCCTGTTGGTGACCCTTGAACTAAAATTGGTTTGACACCAATGCTCTAAGGTCAGAGTTCACACATGCACCACCCACGGAGATAATCCGTCACAGGATCCCCAGATTCATCTTTGGAGGCAGCTTTCTGAGCAATTCTCACCTCCACAGGTAGAAATACTGTCTCATATGAAATACATTATCTTGTAAAATAGAAACAGTTGTCATTGCTTTAAAAAAAAAATATAGCTACGAGCCTTAAAACTAATGCAAAACCCCGACAGCATCATTGCTCTCTTCCCTCAGTAAACCCAGACGGATGTTTGCGAGCTCGCCAGGTGAAAGCATGTGAAAACCCCGCCATCAGCCTGCAGTGGCGCAAAATCTGGCAACAGTTAGCCAGTAGCTCCTGACTTCAGGGTAAACGTCACAACACCATCTCTGTGTTTTCTCATGCTGCGCGGAACAAGCCGACCACTGTTCCCCCTCCCTGTGCCTCCGACTGTGGGGACCCGGCTCTGTAAACGTCCCTGCAGGTCAGGAGCTGTGCGTAAGCTGCTGCTCGCTCCTCTCACATCCTTTCATCTATCCAGGGGTTAACGTGAACGTCACGGCAAATGAATGCACTTGAAATGTTACCATGATAGAATGAGGATAGGATTCATCTCTGAAGCCTGTGGACACGAATATAGATTTGTGGCTTTTTTTTTTAGTTTTTTTTTTTAGAGGCGCACAAAAATAGTGGGACACTCTCTCTGGTGTACACTTGCATGCCCGTGTGGACACAAACACACGATGCACACATTTCACACAATTTGAGGAATGTGCCGAAGGGCAGTGTTACACGGTCGGAGTAGGAAGTGGGAACGCCAGTCTGGAAGTGATGTGAAAACAATAGAGCGGACCGGTGACTTTGAGGGTGTGTAAACACTCACATAAAAACTGATTTCAGCAAAGGAAGGTTCGCAGTTTAACCTTGCGAGAATCAAACAGAACCAGGAAGTGGGGAAGATTGTGGTCTGTGTGTGTGCGTGTGTGTGTGTGTGTGTGTGCATGTGTGTGTGTGTGTGTGTGTGTGTGTGTGGAGAGGAAACAAATTTGGAGCCAATCTGCCTGCTAACAAGCTGGAATGAGTCTGCAGGGGATTTTAGCTGAGTGAAATTAAAGCTGTGCATCACCGTCTGTCCGTCCGTGTGTGTGTGTGTGTGTGTGTGTGTGTGTGTGTGACTGTGATGCATTAGCTCATCCCAAATGTATGTGTCACACCTTGAGCTGGTGTAGTCTGATCTTCTCATCCTCCATCTCTCTCTTGGCTCTGTCCTGCTCCTCCTGCAGCCGACGCTTCTCCTGCATGGAGAGAGTTTGGGGGGGAGGGAAAGTGGGAGAGCAAAGCGAGAGTAAACTCAATGAATGCAGAGGGACAGGATGAGGGGCGCACAAATGTATTCAAGGTAAAAGAGCTAGAGAACAAGTGGCTCCATAACCTGGCGGAAGAGAAGCCGATGTGAGGGAACAAAAACAGAGGGAGGGCGGGAGGAGAAGGTGAATAAAACAAAGTACAAACTCTGACACCTGGTCAGCCATCTGTCACAAGGACACGGTCACCATGGACTCTATAACCCAGAATGCTCACAGCACCAGTCCCCATGGCAACATGGGAGTTGTTTTCATGGGACACCCTGGCTCACCGCTGGATGAATTATTTAGGAGTCACAGACAGCTCAGTGAGCACAGCTTAGTCCCTTTAGCCGCTTCAGAGTCTCGATTGAAGGTGAAAGTAGACGAGCCGCCGTTACCGTGGCGATGTGGGCCGGTTGAAAATATACATTTTTATATATACAATGCCTCCAGGAGATCCTGTGGTGGTGGTGGTTATTCTTTGTGAGACAGAGATGACACGACCAATCAAATAGAAGTTATAGTTGATCATGATTACAATTTTTTTTTTTAACTGAGAGGTCTGAAGAAATGGATTTAGATATCATGCAGTGATATTATTTCATGTTTTCAGTGCCAGCACATTATAATTATAGTCACTGTGCTGCTCTTCTGGCATACATTCATTTCAGAAGTGTCAGATGTTACTTTGATTGTCAGCAGGATTATGCAAACACTACATCGTGGATTAGCATGAGACTTGGTGGCAGCATGGGTGGGACACAGGCCAGGAGAGATATCGCAAACTGTGGCACCCATCCAGACAATGGAGGAGTATTAGGGCCATGTATGAGGGAAAAAAATAGAGCAAGAAGGGGTTTCCCCCCCCCCATCAAGCACAAAGAGCGGAAGATATTTATTTTTGCATTCTGAAAATAAAGTCGAACCGTTGTAATATTACATCAGTTCGTTTCGCCTTTTCAAAGTAAAAACCCGTTGGCGTTTCTTGTTGACTGAGTCAATTAATTCATTTCAACCAGGCTTTTGTTTTTATCACAGGACTGCAACTTGTACCGTTTCATACCATAGAGTCCCAGAAAGTTACAATTACATTCAGAATCATCTATTGATCCCTGAAGCAAAATACAACATAAATAGCCAAACTTTTCATCCAAGGAAATACAGCAGTCATATGAGAAGCCACACAGTATGGTCAGCTGACAACAGCTGAAGCTCCATGACCCAAATAGGAGACAAGTGGATACAGAAAGTCTTTTTTTCTCCCATTTAAAAAAAAACATTTGTACAGTTTTGACAGATAATAATTCATAATTCATCGCTCTTGGATAAAAGACACATGCATACACAAGGGAATGAAACCTATTTTCTGTGTTTAATTTGTAAAGATTTAACTAATTACCTGGGTCAATGAGATTCAAAAGCGATTGCATAGGGGGAGGAGGCAGCTACATAGCTACAAATGATCAGAATACAAATTATGGAAATATAATTCAAAGTGAGTACATGAATAATAGTTGTTCTGAGAGTCAAAATGAAAAAAGGTGTGTTTAGCTGAGGACAGACTCATTTCTTCAGGCGAGTCATTCCACAGTCCTGATAAGAAGTGACATAAGACCCTGGTGTGCTGATGACAAAGCCATAACCAAAATCCATGTGTAATGAAGATGAAGTGAATTCAGTGGGGAATAGAACATTGTGTTTTCAAATGGACATGAAAGCGTTGGTGCAGAATCCTCGATGGAGCATAGCACCCCACTACTTTGTGTGTGTGTGTGTGTGTGTATGTGTGTGTTATGCAAGGACTCACAGCAATGGCCTCCAGCCTCTGTTTGTACTTCTCCGCCTCATCCATCGTGCAACCTGTAACACAACAAGACAGGGATGAAGGTTCGAGCGCAGAGGTTAAACAAGCGCCAGACAAGCCGAGTGAATCATTCATTTTTACAGAATTCATGGTGTTCACTGGTGTGAGAGAGTGAATACAGGCCAGAAGAATTTTCTGCAATTCATTTAAAGACCTTGTCTAGCATTTTCTTCTTCTGTTGAGAAGTCCATCTTTTTTTTTTTAGGCCCTTGCAAATTCAAAAAACTGTGGTCTAAAGATTGTGTGGATAAAAGAATCAAACAGCATTTCTCTCAGAGTCCCAAAAGTCTTCAAATCCCACTCTAGCTACATCAGAACAAAATCACAGACAGGATTTCAGTGTTTTAAGGATTTTGTGGAACATGAAATGATTAGGCTGGTTCTGTATCATAACCCATAATCCTCTTCACAATCCTCTTCACTAGAAGCAAGCCCCACTATTAGAGCTTGTGCTTGCATCTTGTTACAAATAGGACGACAAATAACATTCAGCTTGTAACATAAGAGCACAGAGACTGGAAATATGCACAGCAACCAGCTTTTCACCAACCATGATACATAACATATTTGACCCTGCAATGTTATTCTGCACTTGGGAGTTTAAAGGTTCAGTGCGTACGATTTTCGTAAATTTTTGTCACTTCTATCTGTGGAAATAGAATTAGAAAACAATTATATAGACATTTGTACAAATGTATAATCACCCTGATGTATGTCTTGCTTTTTACATAACCCTAAAATCATCCCTTTAATGTAGATTTACGCCAGGAGCGGGTCCACCCTATGGAGGCAGCCATTGTTTTTTCAATAGCCCAAAACATATTTCGAGCTTTAATGACAACTGAGGGCCACCGTAGGTTCTCCTTGCCTTAAATGGGAGAGGTGAGGTGATGAATAGAATATGCAACTACACCGGTACACACAGTAGTTTAAATATGAAAACATTCAAACATCATTTTGGCAAAAACATTTTTGTTGGAAAACAGAGATTTTTAAGCACTGACAGTAACACTGCACTTACTACCAATCCCATATGTTGTGTATAAAATGCTTTCCTGCATCACAACACAAAATAACTCTCTGTTAGAACATGTGTCAATAATTGCCAAGCAGAGTTTTGTAGCACAGAATAAGTGTGTACAATGCCAGGGCACAAAAAGGAAAAACATTTTCGAGACGCAACCTCACTGAGAACTCATTTCTGGAAAATAACAGGAGTGAGCAAAAGGTGAACTCACTTAGAATATTGAAAGTGTAGAGCACCAATAACAATCAGCTTTTCTTTACCTCATTTGAAAAACAAGCTTGAACGCATCAACCCTTAGCCACATCACTCATTTCACCCAAAACCCCTCCCCCTTCTCATCCCCCAAACGCTACAAACGCAGCGTCTCATTTCTCCCCAGAAGGCAGCTCAGAAGAGTCAGCGCTATTGTGGCTCCTCTGATTTACATCCCTCCAGCTTGAGGTGATATTGGTTATTATAGCAAGAAACGTCAATGCATCACCTGAAGGGTTTCTTTGGTACATGGGTTGAGGTAACGGCAGAAAAGAGCTCAAATAAAATATATGTGCTGCATTGCATGTTGGGAAAAAATGGTATTCAAGTCATTCAAATTGAAATTAAACAGCACGCGACTGTGTCGGACTGTCTGAGGTAACTGCAATGTGATTAAACAGAGAGTGGTCACCCCGTTGAACATGGTGAGGTAACAGTCAATTTTGTTCAAAGCAGCTGGTTCTGCACTTCAATGGCAACAATAGTAAAAGCTTGCCTGTTAGCATTAGAGTGTGGATGCAAGAGAGGTGCCACAGATGTGGAATGCACTGAGTAAATTAATCAAAATGATGTCATCACGTATGTCAGCTGGCGGATTGTTGGGGGCAGCACATGAATATCTTTCAGAAAATAGCAAGTGATTATAGTTCAAAATTGATTTTTGATCGGGGCACAACTTATGAGACTATTCGCAAGATAGGTAAGAGCATATACAGATAAACACAATCAGTAAATAAGATGAAAGACATTACTCCCTTCGAAATAGCAGCAGCAGTACAAAGACCAAATCAAATTTTGTATGTTGTGAATGACTGGAGGTGCAGTGACAGCTTACAGTAGCCTCCATAGTGAGCAGAGGCTTGTGTATCATCAGGGCTCCAGGAGAGCGCCTAGAATAGCAGCCAGAGATAAACAAGCAAACACAAACAGAGGCTTTGATGAGGAGGTATTGAGGAGCTCCCTGTAGACATGCACCGATTTTGATAATTAGACTTGATACAGACGGGTTAGAGAAGGGAAAGCTGACAAAAGTCAAAAAAGTTGCGAGAGAAGAGAAAGTCAAGAAGGCTGGCAGACAGAGGGGGCGAGGGGTAAACGAGGTGAAGGGATATGTGGAGACTGGTCTGGGAATACTGTTCACTGTGGGATGACTGGTAACAAAGACGTGAGAAGAAACATCTTATACCGGATAGAAAAACAAACGATTGCTCAGAAACTGGAGTAACATAGAAATTATGGATTAATCTGTTTCCCAAAAGGCCTCCAGGATTCTGCCTGAGACTTAAGAGAAGTTTGCGTATTTGGATTGTCAAAGCAACTAACTAACTTTTCTTCCCGCATAGTTATGCGGGAAGAAAGGT
The DNA here is from genome assembly GCA_016785325.1 of Chascanopsetta lugubris. Lineage (NCBI taxonomy): Eukaryota > Metazoa > Chordata > Actinopteri > Pleuronectiformes > Bothidae > Chascanopsetta > Chascanopsetta lugubris. Next base: position 48,911 of record JAFBJT010103405.1, read on the forward strand.
TAGTCAATAAACCGATCCGTCCCTCCATTCATGTCCTGTGAGGGTTGGGACTAGGCAGGAGCCAATGCTAGCCAACACTGGGTAAGAGGTAGGGGTCACCCCATACCAGCATGTCACAGGGTTTACATACATGAACCCTTTGAGATTGTGTTTACAATGGTGTACACCTTGGTGTCTGGGCTCTCTCACAAATGAACAACACTACTGGAGTTTGTCTTGTCAGAACCATTGACAACAACAACAACAACAACAACATAGTAATCTCTAGACTGTACAGGCAAGGGAGTGGAGCACCATGTAGAGACAGGATGCAACATAGTTTGAGTGCCTTAGAAAATCCTTATAGACATGGGAAATATGCAAATCTCTAGCAAAGTCAAACTGGGATTTGGCCCAACAACATTTTGCAAGGTGACTGCAAAGCCATCACCTCAAATGCAGATGTATTCCAATATATTTTTGGACATTTCTTATACTTTTAAAAATCTTGCAATAATTACAAGAACAAGTTAAGGTACATGTGCTTAGGGTGCAGGAATATTGTGTGTTCAAAACTGCCAAGATTGAAAATACAACATGAAAGCTAAGGGTATTTACAAGCTCTGCAAGACAACAGATGTGTCCAGATTATTACACACATTTGAGTGTTTTTTTCCGTAATTTATGCAAAGATTTTACTTTAATCATGAATCTTTTCACCGAAACTGTGAATTTTCACACTCCCACGGACGTCAGGTCTGTCTGTCCACACAGCACAGCATCCCACAGATGTGCTGTGGGAATGAACAAAAAAAATGCATGTTCTCTGCCAGGCATTTCACACTACATCGAATACGTCTCAGAACAAACCAGAGGTAGTGTAACATCAATATGGCACGAAGCCACTGACACAGCTCGTCTGCCACAGAGCGAAATTACAGGCTCAAGGTTCAGGTACAACACCTGTGTCCGGCCAACACTGATGGCTCAAAAGACTAAAGTCTTGGCTCCATTGACAAAAACATTTTTTTTTTGTTTCTTGCACAATCAATGTATAGTTGAGTTGTGAGCGGTTTGACCTCCTACACACGAACTCTCTCCAAATGTATATCCGTCTTGTTCTACATTCTCTCTTCCCTCTTTGTCTCTAAATGGACAGTAGGGGATATGGTAGAAGGCTCATTTGCATTGGATGTGTTTGCTCTGCAAAGATAAATATTTGTCATAGTAGAACAGGAGCTGGAGTTTTTATTAGCAATTTCTCTACTCGGTTCAAATACCGGTCATTTGTAACCATGATTCGTTTTTACTTGGACAGCAATGGTCTAAAATGTTTCCATATTTGAAAAATACATTCTTTGAAAAATTAATTTTTCATGAGTAGAGCTCCCTTGATTCATGTCGACATGATGTTCTACATGCAGCATGCAGAGTGGGGGGGGGGGGGGGGGGTGGTGGGGAATCGGGGGGGGGGGGGGGGGGGGGGGGGTGGTAGTCGGGAATCAAACCCCAGACCCCTTGTTTCAGAGGACAGCTCATCTGACCCCTCATCCTAGCTGCCCAACTAGTTAGTCAGTTTCCATTGAAGGAATAACAAGACCAAAGTTCAATTTGAGTATTGCCAACAGCTAAGAAGAAAAATCTATTCATGGACAATGCTCTCTCAAAAAACTTGAAAATTAAAATCAAAACGACATTTAAGCAGAGGGACTTTTTGTCATTTTTTTTGCATCCATGTGAAACAGAGAATCGGTATGCACAATACCAGGACCCCTTAAGTCACTTGTCTGAATAGAACTCAACTGTCAATAACATACCAGGGCTCTCCCTAAACAATGGAATAAGACCGCCGCGCCATTACACCATAGTCGTAGTGCCATCATACCAACGCCCCCCCCCCCCCCCCCCCCCCCCCCCCCCCCCCCGGCTCAGACAGACAGACAGACAGACAGACATACAGACAGACAGACAACGCGGAGACTGAGAGAGAGAGACGCACAGCACCCCCCCCCTGTCAACTAATCGCCACCCTACTCCAACTTTCTGGGGAGAGCCCTGCTATACCAATTTACCAATCGGCCATTTAATCAAACTCAGTCTGACATTTTGATACAATCTACACGGTCTGATGCATGTGCACATGACACAGACATTAGAGAGCATA
>JAFBJT010103766.1:0-21091 GCA_016785325.1 Chascanopsetta lugubris
TTTCAATTCGCACCTCCAAAATATGGAATGCAAATACTTACAGGAATGATGAGGGGGAGATCACCTGACCAAATAAACCCTTGTTTTCACCACTCAAAAATGAGCCCGGATATACCTTAACGGTGCAGTGTGTAAGATTTTTGTCATTTTTGTCACTTTAAAAAGTATTTCAAAACATTTTCATGAATTTATGATCACTTAAATGTATTATTTTCCTTCTATTACCCTTAAATGAGCCCATTAATCTATATTTACATGGGGAGGGGGGGGGTGTCCTTGAGGGCCGCCATGTTTTTACAGTAGCCCAGAGTGGACATACTAAACGTCTCTTGAGTTTTAATGACAACCGAAGTCTACCACAGGTTCTCCTGCATGTTCAGAAGGGTGTGACTTCACCTCTAGATGTCACCAAATCTTACTCGCTGCGCCTTTAAAGTAGGTCCTCTCTGTGGACGCTGCCATGTGTTTACAGTAACGCAGAACAGACAAACACAGTTTGACTTTGAATCATAGCTGAAAGCTATGGCAGATTTTTGTTGACGGCTGAAAGGGGAGGCCAAAGTGAGGAAGCTGCCGATACTTCACCTCAGGACAACACGAAATCCCAAACACTTTACCTTTGAGATGCATGTTGGGACTTCTTTCACATGAAACCTGGACTGGTATACATTAATCAAATCAAATCAAATCAAAGTTTATTTATATAGCCCGCATTTACAAATCACAGTTTGTCACACAGGGCTTCACAGGGTGGGTAACATCTTCTGTCCTTAGACCCTCAACAAGAGTAAGGAAAAACTACCAAAAGAAAAGGTAGAAACCTTAGGGAGAGCCACAAGTGAGGGATCCATTCCCAGGACGGACAGACATGCAATAGATGTTACGTAGAGTGTTCAGTATTCAGTGTTCATTAAGAACCATAGCTAAAACTCTACATCATACATGTAATAATAACACGCGGGAAATGTCTGCGGTTTCATTAGGGACGCCCCCTCTGTTTCCGTTTGCAGTGCACAGATGCCGTTGGCCACAACTATTCGGGAAAAAAACAAACAGTCTGCCATACCACAGTTGCAGCTTGTCTACATTGGCTTTCAGAACAGCCTTACATCAGCCACTTTCAGGGGTGCTGGAACAGGGTGGGGAGACAAAGAAGGCAGCAACTTAGTTTAAGCTGAAGATTTCCATGCAGCCACCATCTGCCTCTGCAGCTCTCAGGTCTCTCTGTCCTGAATTCAACTCAAACGATTCCTGTTTACCTGTGTCTTTGTCATCTTTGTCTTTGATCAGGATTAATGTCGCCACCCTTTGTTATTGTTATTCATCCTGCCATCAATGATCTGTTATTAGTTTTTCATTTTGAATGTATACTCACTCACAGTCAATTAGGACGGTGAAGCCGTGTTGAAGGTGAAATACTTTCGAATCAGCAATTCAAATCAGACAGCTACATAACAGACTCCATCTTTGAAACGGTGTTATGGCCCAGTCAGGTCATTAAAGGGGCAGTGTGTACGATTTGGTGATATCTAGTGAAAGTGCATGTTGAAGGATATGCAGGAGAACCAATGGTAGCCCTCAGCTGTCAGTAAAACTCAAAAGGTTTTTAGTATGTCCACTCTAGGCCAACGTAAAAACATAGCGGCCCCCGTAGAGAGGACCTGCCCCTCAGGTAAATATCAGTTAATGGTCTCATTTAACGATAATGGGAATAAATCAAACATTTAGGTGATTACGAAAATGCCATTATATAATTGATTTGTTGCAGTTTCAACCAACATAAGTGACAAAACTGACCAAAGTCTGAACTCAACTGCATCTATAAGCTTTCGCAATGCAGTGATTCACTGACTTAAACAATATATTCTAAGCCAAATGTGTCCTTGTTGCTGAAAATAGCTCGTAGAGGAGCGAGACAAAGACAGTCATTGATCTGTGGCTTTTAAATGCTCAGCTAACTTCACCCAGTCTTCCAATGACATGTGTGGTTCACATAAGCACCTGACACATGTGTACTTAGTGTCCATTACTCTCTCTCAGTTGATGCCCTTGACCTCATGACCTCCCTCTCTGTCACAGCGCCTGCTCAGCCGTAGACATTTCCCGTTTGGGTTTTCAGTTTGCAAGACTACATAAAAACCATGGCATCTGTGAGCCCATCTTTGTAGCACAATACAAGGCCTTTGAAGGAAATAAGAAGTCTTGCAACCCATTTGTTGGATTTAAGAGCCTGCAGTAAAGAAATGCTCAACACAGTGATTAAGATAAAAAGTTGATTCTGGGAAATAATGAGGTTTGCAAGCTCTACTCGCACCCCCCACCCCCCCCCCCCCCCCCCCCCCCCCCAAAAAAAAGAGGATAACACTGTTATTGAACAATGTGTCATCAATGGACCTTTGCTTTTACTAAATATGCAAAAAACTATTGAACTGATTTCTTGAAACAAGGTGAGATGTGCATTGGGTTAAGGAAAACCCATCAAGTTTAGGGTCAGAACCGGATCATTTAGGTTCCATCTGTTTTTTTCAGTGTCAGTGTTAACAATTTCAAAATAGTGTTTTTCCACATTTTTTTTTGTTTTACGATGAAAACTCAAAGAGTATTTAACAAGTTTGTGGGTGTGGTATTTGGTGCAACGACTGAATTTAAGACAATAGGACACAAGCATGTATTAAGACTGGATGAGAAAGGTTCTGAAGAAGGACCCTGAACTCGACCCGGTTTCCCTTCTTTTAGGTCTCCCCAGTAGCCGTGTAAGTGATATATATATGAGAAAAACACTGTATAATGTTCTGACAGGAAGAACATTCTGCGGCACTGGACTTCAGATAAAGCCTTCTCAGTCGTGAGATGGCATAGGACAATAATAGCACATATACCACCTGTCTACTACATTAGAAAACTGATGTATTTGAAAGAGTATGGAAACCATTTCTTGATTATATTAATGTGAATATTTCTGCTATATTGACATGAGCATCCACCCCTTTTTTGTCCTCGTTTTTGTTTTTGTATTTGCTTGGTCCTACTTTAAGTACGTTTGTTAATTCCAAAAAATCAAAAATCAAAAATCAAAATCGATAAGCACGTTTGCAAAAAATCAATGGATGAGAAGATAGCCACGTATACTCGAAGACAAACTAGTGTAGTACTGCCATCTAGTGTCTATATAAAGAATTGCTTCTCTGAAGAAAATGTGATGCTGCACCTCAAATCAAACTACCAATTAGCACCCTTCATACCAGGAACTCTTTCCTTCAATGCACAAATTAATGATTAATGATAAGCCTACTTATTTTTCGCAGAGGAACGAATAACCTGTGATTTTGTGGTGCAGTTTCAATAAGTGCACCAGAGGAGTCAAGGTGAATATATTTTAAGGATGAAATCATGAACTCTTTAAAAAAAAAAAGACAGATAATTGAATATTGAAAGTGTTGCGAAGATTTCCAAAGGACGTGCTTTGGCACAGGCAGAAATGTGGCGTGATTGAAACTGAGATTAAATGTTCCCATTCAAATGCAGTTTGATGGTGATGAAGTTTATGGTATTCTCACAACCATTGCCTGAGACTTGACTCTCGTGAGCGAGACCTCCCTTGCCCACCAAATGTTTAACCTGTCCAACCCTCACTACACACGACACCAACCAAGGCACTAACAATGTCTATATGCCGATTTGGTCGCTGTCCTTATTGATTGCACCACCGGTGCCGTGTGACTTCTGACCTGCCTGGCCACTCTGCGAAAGAAATTCTTAGTTCTCTGAAAAAGTCTCTCCAGGCCACCGTAAGCACAGCCGGTCCTCCGAAGGTGGTCGAGATAATCGCTTTTGTTTGGGGAAGCTTCGCGATCGGAGGAATTCACGTTGAACTTCTCCGCGGAGTTGTCATTTATCAACGAGCTCTCGGCGATCTCATCCAAATTGTCCAGGGGGGAAACGATCATGTGGTCGAGGGCATCATCTGCGTACGCGCTGCTCACCAGCTCATCCACCATGTGAACCATGGTGAGAAATGGATGAATCAGAGCTTCGCTGGCGGTGATCCTCCTCTCAGGGTCTATGTCCAGACAGCGTTTCAGCAGGTCTTTGAACGCCATCCTGTCTCTGTACTCCAGCTCATTGTCTGTGTCTGGCATTTCATGGACCAGCTCCTCAATTGTTATCACATCAAAGCTCTTCAGTTTAGGCTTTTCACCCCTCACCCGCTGGTACTCTTTGGGTGTCATCAGCCTCCAGCCTTTCTTCTCGTCCGAGATGAAAAAATACTTGGAGTATTCACCGGCGGCCAGCAAGTCGTCGTCCGGCTGGCCGAACATGGTGAGCAGAGTTTTCATCCACCTGTATTCACAGTTGTCTGGGAAAGGGTTGTATCTGATGAAATCGAGCATGATGCAGCCGACCGACCACATGTCGACAGCTTCAGTGAGAGGTAAGCCCAACATTACCTCCGGAGCCCTGTAACTAGGGTTCTGCATCTCCTCTCCAACCTCCATCTCCTCCGTCACACGAGCGATGCCAAAATCAATGAGCTTGATCTTGAACGGCTCGTCCTTGTGATTGACCAGCATTATATTGTCCAGTTTCAGGTCCGTGTGCATGATGCCGAGGTTCTTGAGGGCATCCAAACCAATCATTATCTGGTGTAAAATGGGTCGAATTTCGTTGAGACTCAGCGACAAATCAAACTCTGACAACAGCGTGTGGAGACTCATGTCCAGGATTTCAAAGGCCATGCAACAGAGCCTGTCTTCAAACATGAAACTCTCGATGAATTTCACAATGTTTTTCTTGTCTGGGTCGAGGACACTGATTGTGTTCAACATCCTCAATTCATTGGTGATGTATTTGTCTTGGTTTTCATTTGACTCTTGAATTTTGAGAGCCACTATTTCAGCTGTGTGCAAATTGTGACACCGAGCCACTCTGCCGTAAACCCCCTCGCCGAGAAAACTCAGGACGACATAGCCGTAGATTATATCATATGGCTTGACGTCTTCTGGAAGTAATCTATCGCTTGAGTTTGAGGCTTCACATGACATCGTGAATGGATTTTCTGGCAGTTCTGTTTTGGTTCGTTTCGGCATACGCTTGACTCTGAACAAAGATCATCAAAGCAATAGAAGACTGTACAAAGTTCTTTTCATGAAAGGAAAATACTCTGGCCATCCAGTTACAGTCTTGGAGACTTGGTGTCTCTCACCCGATCTGCCAAGCGCATGTTGCACAATCAGACTCTGTGTACTGCTGAATTGAGGGGATTCAACTATATTTGTTCAGTGAGATATAATTAATATTGTATTTATGTATATATATATATACATATGTGTGTGTGTGTTATTTGAAATATACTTTTTCCTTCCAAATGTATAGTTTTTTATTTTGCCTTTGTCAGTGTTATCAGACTCATATTGCCTGCACTGCAGCGCTCTCTGCAGGCCACCGGGGTTCTCTCCATAACAAGCCATTTACCACTGCTGAGGTCTTTAAAGAGGGCATGGTGGCTGCTCTGGAGGAACATTGATAAATCTATGGACAGGATAAGTGTGTCTGTTTAACGTACATTTGTCTGCTTAAACTGATGTTTGAGCCGTTGATGAGATCAAAGAAACCAGATACCCATCGCTGGCTAGTGATGAGTCCACCGCCAGTCCTGTCATATCCAAAATATGTCAGATATTCTAATGATTTCAAAGAGGAGCTAGATGCTGGCCTCGTTTCCTCTGGATTACAAGATAAAATTAGAAGGCGTGTCTGGAAATCAAGAGCAAAATAAGCTTAAAGGCTTTAAAAGGAGCTACACAGAGCAGAGGAAGAAGCTGGAACCCAGCGGCAGTGGGGGAGTATCCCAGCTGAAGATGGCTGTAGCTGGGCATGACCGGACTGCTCTGGCTGCAGCCGAGTGGCCGGACTGTTGACCCGACGACTGAGAATCTATAAACATAAATAAATATAGAAACATACTTTTAATCCCTAACTAGGCTATTCCTGAATTCAGGGATATTCTGGGGGCCGGATGTGGCCTACTGTTGATGTTCACTGTTATACCAGTCATGTGTATATGTGCATTTACCTTCCTCCAGTCTCTGTGTGGACTCCTTTTGTCCAGCCCTGGGTCAGGGCTGTGACAATATTATAATATAGAATATATAATTTGCAATTTGACACTAAAATGATTTTACATTATATGTCTAAGAGTGAATACAGTATTAAAAAAAACTACATTGATGTTCATACGTACAAGTGAAATTGAAATTGTGGTGGACCATAGCGGTAAGTCATTAAAAAGGATGAAAAAATGTAGGTGTAAGTGTATAGAGCTTTTTTCCCCAACTCTTGGTGACCCCTCAAAATACCTCACTGTGTTTGCATAATCAAAGTTGAAAAATCAGTCTTGGTTAATATGAGGAGCAATTGCATTTCATATTTCCACTGCAAAAGTATATATAAAAAAATCAAATCCATCTGTTTATCCATCTATCAACAACTGCTAATCCAAGGTCAGGTCGCAGGGGGAGCAGGTCCAGCAGAGGACACCAAACAAACTCTGTCTCGGAAATAACGAGACAGCTAATTTAATGGGACAAAACATCAAATAATGACAAAAATAATACCTTGAATTATTTTAACACATAGCATGCATCTGCTGTGTCCCAAATTACTGAGCTATGCTTTGATACATTTTTCAAATGTGCCCTCTTTCTTTTGATCCCTTTGATTTTGTGTTGGTCAGCACCTTCTGACAAATTAACTTTTACTGAATTGATGTTATACCCATAAATAGCATATACAGTAATGCTCAAGAATATTACTTTCGATACGTGTAAAATTAGAAAATGTAACGATTTTAGTTTGTTTTCTGTAACTGGACTGTAAGATAGAAATGTATCTTCAGCAATCAATGTTTTTAATAATCAAAGCACATTCTGATGTTGCCATTTTGTTAAAGTGTCAGATTAAAGAAAATGATATCACTTACTTGACCCAATGCATAGGTCACAAATGAAAAGATGTTCTCAATGATGAGTCCTGCACCTTATATTCACTAATTTGATGACATTTTTATTTTAGAAGTCAGACAGTGCTTACAAAATGTTGTTACATAATTATAATTATTTTTATTGGCACATGAATAACTGAGCTCTGCACTGAGGACAAGCTGCATTTAATGTGAAGACGTGATTTTCAGAATCACTCTTGCATTCATTAGAGGGGGATTAATGTGTTGAATACATCCAATAGCTCATCATTCATCAACTCTACAACTGAAAACAATTTCATTTTCGAATCGAATAGCAGCTCCAAGTGATTTGCGTTATCAGTGAACTACTTGTTTCTTTTTTTCTACAGACACGAGGCAGATAAACAGTCACTGTGAATGTGTATGTATGACATGTTTCACATATATCGTCCAGTGAGTGGCAGTTTATAGCCTAATTTGCAATCTATGTGAGAACCGGAAGTAGGACAAAAAATCTTGGCAAAATTAACGCTACTGCGCACGCTCTGTGGGTCGCCCAATCCAAGTAAACCCGGAAATCCAAAAACCCTGTCGGCATAAGCGCGAAGCCAGCGAATCCTATAGAAACAAACAGCGGCCATCTTTGATTCTGTATCCACTCCTCGTATTACATGCGAACGCGATTGTGACGGGCAGACAGGTGGTGTGTGTGTGTGAGTGTGTGAGTGTGTGTGTGTGTTCCCTAGCAGGGAGCAAGGAGACCAAATGATATGTGAAAACCGGAGTCGGAGCTCAGCCATGAAAGTCGCTTCTGTTTTCTTCTACGGTGTCGCCCTGGGGTTTCTGATGGTTGGTCTGCGAGAGCTGCTGACCGGCTTCGAAGAGAACAGATGCAGTATGACCTATATGTTTGAATACCCAGAGTACCGGGTGAGTGTACACGGGCTCCTTACCGATGCTATGACACCGTGTGATATTGGCCGCAAATGAGCTCGTAAAGCACATTAACTCAAAGTTTTTTGTATACGCTTCTCATCCAATGATCAACGTGAAAGCTGCTCCCTGAATGGATACATGCTAACGTAACCTGGCGTACTCAAAGAGGCTAATTGCGTCCCCTCCTCAGCTGTGCCTGTTTACACATGCACCTGTCTCCGCTCGTGTTGGTGGCAACATCCAGATTAGAATAGTCAAATATAGACTGGTTATGAGAGCACAGGTCACATCTTAATCCTCCAGTCGTCTTAAAAGGAAGCGCGCGTTTGTGTTAGCAATACTCAGTGATGACGTATGGCTCGTCTTCCTCCGTTTGCTGTGCTCTCTGGTGTTTATGTGTAGTGCACAGCTGGAGGCAGTGAGTCCTCTGACGTCACTCAGCGTAGGTTTGGATTTGCACGGTGTACATTTGGGAGAAAAGAACTAGACATTCTTTCAAAACAAATCTGGGACAGTTGTGTAGTTGATGGACATGTGTGTAGAGTCAAAGCTAAGGTAAGGTAAGAGGCCGGGTTAATGTCACCGAGTCTTAATTTCACCATAAGGGAATCATCATAGCCACGGTAGATAAACATTACACCCTATCTAATGCTGTACAGTGACTTAAACCTTACAGTTACACTTTGCTGCATCAAGTGATGGAGTTCACCCAAAAGTAACACATTTAGAGCCTGAGTTACATCACTGTAAAAGTAACTAGTCCGCTGGGGGAGTATTACAATACCTTTTTTCATGATCAAATATGTGAACGAATTTGGACGTCACTTGAAATAGAACTTTGAAGTCAACTGCATAATAAAACAGAATATCAATGTTTAATGAATGAAAGGGACACTTGATAGATCCCATTTTATTTTATTTTATTATTCTTAATTTTATTTTTATAGACTTTATATTTAGGGTACCCCTGTTGTTTTTCCCCCTTAGCACCACCAGAGTTGTCCTTCAATCTCGTTGTACATTGTGTATAATGACAATAAAGGCATTCTATTCTATTCTATTCATTCTATTCTATAGAACAACATAAAACATTGTACACTAATCCACACAATTTTTTTAAATTTTGCTGTGGGACAATTTGAAACATGTAACTTTGTTCCGGGGCACAATCTACGTTTAATGTATACATTCTTCTGATATGGTCTTCTTGATTTGGTCAAGCATAGGTCGATACTATTCTCCATGCATGTAGTTTAATTTGTCACTTTGTGACTTCAAGCTACTTTCAGTTTTGTGCCACCTCTCAAGATTCAATGCTGTTTAAATGTACTTTGCATAACAGGAGCTTATCCTTTTCACGGAGGTGTCATATTGCACCTCCATGTTTTTGCGGTAGCCCAGTATTAACAAACCAAACACCATTTGAGTTTCAATGATACAGAAGACTATAAGGTCTCCCACATATTTCAAAGGGAAGGTTGAGCTGAGGTGTTATCCAGTTGTAACATGCAGTTTAACAAAGTGCCACACACTGTACCTTTTTAATTTAAGTTTGCAACATCGAATCCTTCCACAGCGCGTGGCTCTTCCTCGGCGCGTTGCCCGATTGTACCCAGCTTACGGGCTCTACCTGTACGGAGAGGGTGTGTATGCTCAGGAGACCAGAGCACTTAAGCTCACCGGCGCCCCTGTACTCTTTCTGCCTGGAAATGCTGGGAGTTACAAACAAGGTATGTGCACCATATCAATGATTGTTGAAAGTGAGTCTTTAGCTCCCCCTGAAGTTTGTACATACTTTTTAAAGTTTTTTTTTTTCCTGGTAGATTTTCCTTACTCTTGTTGAGGGTCTAAGGTCAGAAGGTGTTACCCACTCTACCCCCTGTGAAGCCTTGTGAGACAAATTGTTATTTCGGAATTTGGGCTATTTACATAACATTTTATTGATTGATACTTTAGTGCTTGCATTTAAATTTGAAAATTGTAAAAGGAGAATATACATCAAGGAGTGGTTGTGCATCACATCTCTGCTTCGTAATAGCCTGGAGCCTAACACAGCCTGGAGAAGGGCACACTTTTCCCCAATAAACATTATGGCAGGTTCAGGCTTTTCAGTAATTGATTTCAAGCTTACTGTCGTGCCCCACAACTGTAAACACAGTTTACAGATAGACTTCAGTGCCAGTGGTGATTTTAATACATGTTCTGTTTCTCAAGTTAACGCCATCTTGATGAAATTAAGATTCTATCCTGTGTAGATTTCTTTTTAACGGGAACACAGGACTCCGAAGGACATGGTATCAAAGTTAGGCAATATTCTTGTATTTTTATTTGACACCATTAAATGTCTTTCTCATCGTTCTGCAGCTCGTTCCCTGGGATCAGTGGTTCTAAGGAAGGCTGAAAACATGGTGGGAGGTCTCCATTTCAACGTGTTCACAGTGGACTTCAATGAGGAGCTGGTTGCGCTTTATGGTGGCAGCTTGCTCCGCCAGACACACTTCCTGCATGAGAGCATAAAAGCCATCCTGAGGCTGTACAAGGTCAGCACTCAAATATCATCTAGTTGTCAGAGAAGGGGTCACCTTTGCTGTAGATGTACATTTCCATGGGGGAAATGCATATTTGATTTCATTAAATGTTGTTGTCATTTTGTTATGGTGATGCTGCGCTCTCAGAATGAAGTTAGCAAATTTCCAACGAGAGGGCACACAATAATGCAATCATTAAGCACAGGTAACTGGCAGTGCATGATACCCAATGCACAGTGCATTTAGATATTTGTTGTTAGCCCACAAGGGAGCATCAGTGCATAATATGTGTTCAGCTAATAACATTACAACCAAAAGTGGCTTCAGAAAATACTAGTTAATGGTGTCTGTCACTAGTGAATGAAATGGATGTAGAATTTGGTTGCTGTTTCAACTGTCGTATATCTTTCTCATCTTGCCAGCATTTGAAGACCCCTCCCCAGAGTGTGGTGCTTGTGGGCCACTCCATGGGTGGAGTTGTAGCTAGGGCACTGTTCACTTTGCCCCGATTCAACACTTCTTTGGTCAGCCTCATCGTTACCCAGGCCTCTCCTCACCTGGCTCCGGTACTGGCACTGGACCCATACCTGCTTGGTAAGAACAACTTGCAGAACAGCATGCAGAATCTCTGGTAATCTGATACTGTGAGCAGTTAAAGCAGTTAAAACTAGAGATGTCCCAATTACCCCCCCCCCCCCCCCCCCCCCCCCTTTCCCAAACCCCCCCCCCAATCTGATTTTTAAACACTGGAGCTACTGATTCCGAGTCCCAACCCAGTTCTTGTATTTGTCAAAAGTATAGAGCTGCAAAAAATAACTTTAGTATACAATGCAAAAAAAATGCCATGGGTGTAAGTTTGTAAGCTGCTTGCTCATTTATTCTCTGCTGTAAATACTCCCTGCTTTACGGCAGCAAATATTAATGATCTGCACTTCCTCTCTGATCAATTTCCTTATCACCAAGCAATTAAGACATGCTTAAATTGTCCCCGATCCAATACTTGAGATTGCGATCGGGACAACCCTAAGTAAAACCACTGATTACTGTCATACTTTTAAGAATAAAGGCAACACGAATCATTAAAATCAGTTGCTCAGTTTGCACAGCTGTTTTTTTAAAGCATGAGGGACTTTAACTATGATAAGATCAAATCAGAGATGCTGTCATTGACTTCTGAGCTCACCCTCATGTCAAGATTCACTGTTTTGTGCATAAATGTATTGGTGAATTTGAATCTAAAGAAATAAATGATACGTTTGTAATATAAAACGTGTTCGATAATTCCATCAGTGTTTCTTCCCCTTTGTCACTGTTGTATGCAGATTTCTACTCTGCAGTGAGACGGAAGTGGGTAAACCAAGCAAATAAACTCCGAAACATCACAGTCCTGTCTGTCGGGGGCGGTTACCGTGACTACCAGGTGCGGTCTGGTCTAATATCCCTACCATGTCCTCCAGGAGACCCCAACAAGTTATCAGTAGTGGTAAGATAATTGTCTCATCCCTCTCTGAATCTGTGATTTGGTGAAAAAATGGACAATCTGTGGCTTTGGTGGACAGTTTACAGCATGGGCAGCACTACAGCTGTGTTTTCATGACCTTTGCCATGATCCTGGTATTCTGGAGCCTCCCGCACTAAAGTGGGAAGCTGGTTCCAGAGGAGAGGAGTCTGGTAGTACTTTGTATGAGGAGGAGATGGTTAATTCTCTCTCTGATTGTTTCTATTTTCTTCGTGAAGAAGGGGATGAAATCGTCACTGCAAAAAGATGGAAGAATCTGTGGCCCTATGGCTCTCTGTCTATGGCTCTCTGTCTATGGCTCTCTGTCTATGGCTGTCTGTCTATGGCTCTCTGTCAGCCTGGCTACAGCGTTGAAGAGGAATATGGAGTTGCTCTCAGTCTCTATTAGCGAGGAGAAATATAATGCAATTATTTCTCACTGATTTATTTAGATTGACCTTTTCCTTCCAGTACTAACCCATTTTCCTCTGCATTTTATGTAGCTTCTTATGATTTTTATGTCATTTGATGTTTTTTATTCCTGTCATTTTCATTGTAAAGCACTTTGGGTACCTTTTGCTGTTGTAAAGGATTACACAAATTAATTAATTATTTTCTAAATAAATAAATAATAAATAATTATACCACCTTATACCACCCTCACCTGGGTTAAAAGTATTGTATGTACCGGTACCCAAAAGTTTGAAAACGAAAGAGGTTTTAGACACAATTCCAGAGATTCAAAAATATTTATTTGACAATTTTGTGACACTGTATTTCTGTCTTTCAACGTCATATTTTCTTAAAGGCAACTGCAGTTCCAAGGACATGGGTGTCAACCGACCACCTCTCCATTGTTTGGTAAATTCAATGTTCTTGCAGACCATTTTTTAATGTTGGACACGTAAGTCATATGCAATATGTATGTCTTTGTTCCAGGTGTAAAGAGCTTGTTCTTGCCACTGTAAGAGCATTCTTCGACCTTATTGAACCTGAAACCAGACAGGTCAGGATAATCCCATTAATGAAATAGTTTTTTGTCGAGACTTTTGAGGATTATACATTCTTGTCATAATCGAAGCTTATGAAATTCCATGTCGCTCATCTCTCACATCATCATTTTTTGAAAACTAATTGGCATGTTCCTTTTAGTTTACAAACAACCCAGAGAAGAAACTGGCTGTGCTAAACCATCACTTCATCAGACACCCTGTCAGAATGGTTGGAGAAACGCAAGACTTGCCCATCTCAACCTTAGGTAAGAGTGACACACTTACCTGGCTGGAATAAAGAGATAAATGCATTTATTCAGTCAGATCAGTGTCCTGTCCTCTGGACAGTCACTGAGCCAATGACTTACATGTTCGTCAATTTGTTGCACTGCATTTAAAACATCATAAAGCAAGGTGAAACTGATACAATGGCACAAAAACACACATCTCATTACATATTGTCCTGCTCTTTGTCTCAAATGTTCTAGATTTTCCTGAAATGTGGAGTGAAGTGAACACACTGCGCCTGGCTTACACTACACCCAAGGTAAAAGACTTGTATCAATGAATCTATGTGCAGTGGAATTTTGTAAAATCCAGTTTCTATGTTCGTTGTTTACATATGCAAGTTATGTTTATTTTTGATGCAGTTAGGCTCAATCCAAAACTCTCCCATGTCTCTATCAGCACAGACTTGTGATGTCTGACCAGGAAGTGTGTCAGGAGAATGAGCAACACAACGTAGAAGTCTAAGAGTTAATATTTTCCACTGTCCTTAATAGGAACATGATAGTTGAGATGGTGGTGGAAGCAAAGCATCTATTGAATGTTGCTCCCTTCTTCCAGCAGAGTGGTGATCGTGTACCTTTTGTTTGGCTTCATCATAAGTGCCTCCTTTTTTGCTTTTTACAGGAAGGACAAGTTAAATATTTCATGTTTGCACTGTCAAGCCGCAGGAAAGCGTACAGCCATTTCTACTGTCGGAGCAGCAACCTGGTAAGTTGTCAGCACTGTTGCTGTTATTGGTGCTCTGTGCTTAGAATTGGTCATCCTCATGTCAGATGTTTGGCAGCGTGGAGCCCTCCCCAATTCACATGAAGTGTCTGTGGGCAAGATACTGATCTAGATGACCTCATGTCAAAGAGAAAATGACTGCACATACATGAGTGGGAATTCATTAAAAGCAGACCACATACTATTTTGTAGGTTGTCATCCTTTAAGGTCAGGGTTATTTCTCTAAGCTGCCTTGTGAATCATAAGTGACATCTTGAACTCATTTAGTCTTATGGGGCTCCATGAAGTGTTCAAATCTCATTGCAGTGTGCATATGTTCTAAAAGATTTAATTTTCTATGACTGGGATTCCTATCTATTTCAACCACACTCGGTGACATACGAAGACAAATAAACACAATTTAATAAATCTGCCAAAACATCCAATGAGTTCACTAGATGTTATCTTCAGGTGTATACATATCTATCATCATGTCCCATGAAATGGACTGAACTCATTAAAAATGAGGCCAAATCCATGAAGTGCTTCAAGACCAAGTTTATGACATGGCATGGGTCAATGTAGAGATAAGAAACACGTTGATAACCACCTGCATTGGTTATAATTGTCACAGAACATTACAGACCTTCAACAATATTAAGAAAACTGCTCATAACATTCTAATGCATCATGCTATGGTGGCACGTCTCAGCAGTAGTCAATGCAGCCAAGATACAGAGAGGTGGTGGAGGAGAGTGTCTTTGAGAGCACGAGCATTAAACCAGGGAACCGTAGAAATATGTAGCCTGAATGCAGGCATCACGCAAGATCACTATAAAAATAAAGCAATATTTGAAATTTGAAGCCTTGGTAAAACAGACAACTTTAGATAATGAATCTATCCGCCTTCATTCTCTAAAAGGCATGAATTCTCGATTCAATGAATCTCCGTCCTCTGTGTTCAAAGAAACATATATGTAACTATATCATAAACAACAAATGGAATATTGAATTAGTTGGCGTATATGTGATAGAATGATCACAGCAAAATAAATAAACAATCTGCTAATGTATTAAACTAACATATGAATGGTTAGTGAATGGTGGAAGGAAATACGTGAGTTGATCTTTGAATAAGACTGATCCAAAATCTGCTGTTAGTAGTGCTGTGCAGAGCCTGACAGACATCAGCCCAGTCAGAGGCTGTTTGCAAGAAGGTAGCGGGTCACTGATCATGCTGATTCAAGCTGTAGATGCAGCTGGAACCAAAGCAAGTCCAAGAGACTAGTTCAAACCCTCAGTTTAATGCTTTGGAAATGGTGATTATTCATAAATAACTTCTTAATCATTTAAACATTTCTAGTAGCTTCACGTTTGTTGCTTTTAGCTGCAAGGAAACACAAGTCATATCAGTGAAGTCTATGCTGGAATGTGGTTTTACAACATAGTTGTCCGGACTTTCATTCCTCGTCGTTGCTGTGACGAATGAAATGTGAAAGTTCAAACTGAGTGGCTATTCGTCTTCTCACCTAATCCCCGGGACTCAGGTTTTGGTCCTTATTGGATGTGCCAATTAAACTTTGCTATGGCCAAGGAGGTAAAGTTGTTGTTGTTGTTGTTGTTGTTGTTTCATGTTCAGAAGGCAATGTAAGTGAGTTGCTGTCTTGGCTTGAGATAAGTCTATGAGTGATTTATGTGGCTCAGTCAACTTTCTTTGTTTGTAGTGTCATAAGGGTGTGTCTGTGGGCCTAGTGACTATAAGTCCATTGAGTCAATGGTTTGTAATCCAGCGAGAAAGCACTGGACCTGGGAAAATGCTTGTAACTGGAGGTAGCATTGTGTTTCCATCTACCGCTGAGGAGCCCACAGAGTTCTGTCCCTGCTGTACTATGCCCCCTCATAGCAACGTACAGATATTTCTCTGTAATCGGCTCTTCAGCGTTTTTTGCCTCATGTTAACCAGCAATTTGTGGTTAGTCATTTGTCTGCAATGTGATGTGTGATGTGATGAGTTCCTGGTGTTATCAAGACAGCTGTTGCACAAACTGGTTGTTCAAGTTAAAAGTACAATTTTCCTGTTCTTGTTGCAATGATTTATGAAATTTCAACAATTAAGAAAACAAGTAAATGGAAGATTTGATTCTGATGTAGTGCTGTTGTCCAACAGGAGATGACAAGCTGGGTATATGGTTGTGTTCACAAGAATGGTTCATCATGGTAAGAACAGAATTGAAAAATGTCTTCTCGCCATTTCTGCCTTCATTCATCAGGTTTATTTTCCTCTGTCTTGAATTTTATCCTAGGCTCATCTACAAAGATGTTTAATTTCTTATTTCCATGTATGCAGATGTTTTGTATGTCTGTTCTGCTTCATTTGTGTTTGAATTTTCAGTGTGCATGCTGTTGATCTGTCAATAGGAACTGAGTTGCTGCCACCATACAAGGTACAGTTCCTTCAGAGACACTGCCCTGCCCGTGCTGAGCTGCTGTTGGTTACTCCTAACTTTGTGTTGTGGTCCCCAGGTCCTAATTGTAAGCCTCAGTGACTTGTCTTCAGTTTCGCATCTTGTTGTTTTGGCTTCCAATCTCAATGGCAGACAGGTAATACTCTCTCTATGATGGAAATGCTATTTCCTCAGTACTTATTTGTTTTGTTTCTCTCTCAATTGGATTAAGGGAGAGTGATGTAACAAGTTGTGCCCAGATAATTTCCACAATCAGTTTATAGTACATCAGTGTTGCAATTATGTTATCAACTAGTTTGTCCAGCAGAGGGTGCCATAATGGTACTCTTTACCAAATCTGCAAGTTTGTTTGCTAAATTCGCCAGCTAGCTAAACACAGCTTCATTTAATAGCAGTGTAATTAGCATAAACATCACATATTCACACCAACAGAACACCTCCATCTACTGCAGTTACTGAATTTAAACATTACAGCTAAAGCGCTGTTTATACCCTGTTTTGCTGTTTGCGACCAGTACACATTTATAAATGATATGAAATGGTGTCTGGCTGGAGATCAATTGTTTTGTCCAGGGTGCAGTGCTTATGTTGATTGGTAAATAGGTTATAAACATTTATTCAGTCTGTCTTGCAGTGAGACTGATCCCATTAGTACTGGCTCCACTACACAGGTAGTGCTTGACACTGTGGCCTCAAGTGGATAAACCACCTTTTACACCTTTTGATGTTGATTGATTAATGAAACTGTTGTTTTTTTAAGAACTTTAAATTATGGTTCTGAAATAAAAATGACCAATGAAGTCCATTGCTAGACAACTTTGGACTACTTTAGTTTATTATTAAGAATATCATTACAACTTGTTGCAGATAATGACAAATAGAAAATTATAAATGATCATGAATTATTTTCATTTACTTGATTTTTTTTATAAATGTAATCTCTTAAAAAAACTCAATTATTTTATTCTGAGTGATATTGAAAACGTCTAGGATTTAACTTGGTTTAAGATGCAGTGACTCTGTAATTATAAAACAAAAGTCTGCAGCCAAGCTTGCATCTGCCAATGTCAACATGCCTTTGGTTTGGCAGATTTGATGAATCTAGATTCAAACGGCTCCAGTAAACCAAGCTAATTGACACAAACTGAACATTGTACCGGTACATTTTTGTTTGTGTCTCAGTTTACAGTGGAGTGTGAATGGCAGAGACAAGAATCTCAGACCTTGTCTGTCTCAGTACCACATGTCCTGTCCTTTGGTGAGTAGGCTGCACATATATTTTACTTAGACCATGAGACCTTGAAACATATTACTCTATGCTAAGTAAGTGTTGGTTTTGCAGGTTTGACCGTCAGTGATATCACAGTCAATTCGTCTGGCCTAATACACACCATCAAGCTTCAACACTTTCACCAGGTAGCTGCCATGACTTAATGTAGACTCGGAATTCCCTATTCCTTCTGTCACTACATGCTGAATACCTCTGTGTCTTTAGGTCTATCAGGCATTCAGAATAAATGTTGCGTGCCAGTGCAAAATACACAAAGGTAAGTCTGCTTCAATTCAAAGGCTTGCACATTTTCACACACATGAGCATAAACTTGACACATACTGTGTTTGTGTTTGCAGATAGAATGTCCAATGTTTATAGAATAATGGTGCCATGGTTTCGAGAGGACTCTGTAACCACAGTCAGGTTTGTAATACAAGTGTCTATCTCTAGTTTTCTGCCCCACTCCACATTCACTGTTGATTTGATGTGATCTGTTTGCCAGTGTACCCTCAGTTGTTGAGATCTCAGGGATGATCCACACAAGTCGGCCAGACAACACATCAGGTGTCCTTCTTCAGCTCCACACTGCCCCCAACTGCCAATACAAGGTACTATTCTTAACTGGAGTAAAAAAAAAACAACAACCTGCAAATCCTTTACACTCATGTATCAAATGAAGAAAAGTATTTATTAGTAATATGGACATACAATATTGTTCCCTTTGATTCAGGTGTCAATAAGGACGTCATTGCCTAGGGTACTGGGACAGGTACAACACTTTGCTATGTTTTTCTCATGTTTGGTAGAGTAACAGACCAAATCTTACTTTCAATCATATCTAACCACATTTTCGAAATCCAAGATTTGTCTATGTATATAATTCTCATTGAATAAAATGGGATTGTTATGTGCCGTCTTTTGCATGACAGGTACTACGGTTCTGTGGCCCTATAATACCAGTCTACACAGCTGTAACTCTTCTTCTAGCCAGTGGAGAGCAGCTTTCATCCATCTTGAAATCGAGGCGAGCTGCATGCATGAGCCAGGTGGTGGCTAAAGGCCTGAAGCCTCATAAAGTCAACCTGCCTGTTTATGTTCTGCACATCTTACTTAGGTAAGACCTTCTGCTTTTTCATAGGGACGTCATACGGTAACGGCTCAGTATTTAGTTCTTTTCTCACTAATCCTCCACTTCCTCCATCCCCATGCCTCAGCTGTAGCTACTTTCGTGAGTTATGGTCGATGCTTTGCCTCCCCCCCATGGACGTTATGCCTGCATCCACTCCTGATGCAACTTTTAATGATGGTGATGGCGCGGTAACAGTTGAAGAATGGCCCCACCTCCTATCCCCTCTGTTGTACATTTTGGGAGCAGCTGTGGCGTACTGGGGAAGCTCCCTTCTCTGTCTTGCAATGAGACTGATCTCATTAGTATTGGCTCCACTGCACAGGTAGGGCTTGACACATCAAATATTTTTGAAAGGCATCTATCCTATTCATACTGTTTTGTACATTGTATTTCCTAATGTTCTCCTCTCTCACAGACCATCTGTCTCAAGAGACTGTGGCACCTTGCGACTGCGGACACAGTTGGTGACTGGTGTCTGTCTCACGATTCTGGGTTACAGATCCTGCGGAGCATTGTCGGTCTTTATTGCTTTTCTGCTCCACCTTTATAGGGTGAGTCTTAATTGTGATGAAATGGGAACACCAAATAATTACCAATTATTAAATGTGTTTATAGGAGTCTAGTTATGAAAAATCATTCTTTTTAAGGTACTTTGTGGGGCCTCAGTGATTTCCAATAACAGATTAAAATACATAAGGTCAAGTGTTTCTAATTTTGAGTGAAAGAATCAGACCAGAGATAGTTCTCCATTTTAAAACGGGTTGCACAATGATGGTCAGTGATTACCACCCACAGCGGGTTCTGCCCCCCCCCCCCCCCCCCCCCCCCCCCCCCCGTACAGAGCCCCGCTGTACAGAGCCCAGTGTATGTTTCAGTAGGAAAACTCACTCGACATGACCGAAGGGAGAGTTCGCACTCTGTCGATGGTGGCGAGCGGGATCGTCTCTGCACTGAGACGTGCCGCATTACGCAGCGGCTGTAGAAAGGGACTCAACCAAATGAAACAAGAAAAAGTTTTGGTGCCACAGTTCCTTTATCGCTTTTCTCAAGACGACGAGATGATTGTTAATTTAAGCATATAAAACAATCATACAGTATCTATTATTACACCACAGCACTGTGATTGTATTGTAATTCAACGCTCAACGTGTCAGTATGTCAACGTATGTCAGTATAACCGGAGCTCTCATTGTGACGGAGCACCACGTGACTCAGAGCATCATCTCGTACAGAGCATAAAGCTCATTGGTCGAGCAGATGTCTGATAGGAGAGGGGAGGGGGTGATTGACAGCTCAGGGAGCAGCTTGGCGACACGCCCCCTCAAAATGGAGTGAAGGCTACCGAGAGCTGCTATAACAGCTTATCCTTCAAGTATTTTGACCTCAGAAGGTCATTAAGACTTAGTTAGGACCTCTAGGGACCTCTATGAGGTATTGCAAATGAGTGAAAAGTATCATAATAGGACATATCATTAGTGACTCAACTTATCCAGATTCCCAGTGTGGAAAGGTAAATTTAAAGTAGTGTTGTACATGCTGACAAACATTGCTATACATTTAAACACTGCACGCAGACAATATGTACTTATTATTTTTTATCGTGCTTGTACAGGTAATAAGGCTACAAATGACAGAAAGATCTTTGAGTCACATGCTGAATCTGGTAAGACTTTCATCTTGTTTCTGTATACTAGTATTGAGGGTGTTTATGAGTGAATACAGAGCTATGGTTCATATTATTTTAATTGTTGTTGTTTCAATTGATTGTTGTTGTGTTTTTTTAACATTGACATTCCAGGCACCCCAGAAGCACAAAGAAGCTGAGAATGGCACAGTCAATCTTGAATGCTCAAGCAGGTCAAAAGAATGTAATGGCGCCCCCTTGCTGTCTGAGTGTGCTCTGCAGGAGGTGAGGGATGATCTTCAGCTCCACTTCTGCCTGTCAGCACTCTTCACACTACCTGTAATGCTCAGTGCGCCATCACTCATCCACTGGATCCGCAACCTGAGGTACAGTATTAAATGATGTGCCACATGTTTATTTATAAAAAATGCCACAATGAACAGTCAACAGACAAAGGACACATTTCTCTAATTCATTTGAACCCCTAACCAAAATCAAGAACCCCCCCCCCCCACACACACACACACACTCACACACACACGCACACACCGACCTAAGTGGCTCATCACTTCACAATTGATACATTCATTGTATGTTATGTTTAGCATGGATAAAACTAGTTTCACCCAAGTAGATGAAGATTATACATGCAATGGTGAGGTTGGATACTGGTTGAATGATAGAAAGTGTG
>JAFBJT010103770.1:7086-27066 GCA_016785325.1 Chascanopsetta lugubris
CCATAACAGGTAGAGGGGTTCGCTGAACTGATATCGGTGCAGCAGGGGAAGACGCGGACGGTGGAAGAAATCCAGTTACAGGTTATGGATACATTTTTATATATCCAACGTCAGAGCCTGTCCCACAGTGTTTGGACTGAGTGGATGATGTCTGTGGACAGAAGTGGGTGTGGGAGACTTTGAGGGAAACGCTCCCTGGCAGTTACAGAGGCAAACTTGGCACAGGAGAAGGTTTGGCCAGCACTGAAAACACCGGGGTTCATTTGTTTGATTAAAGGCGCTGTGCTTAAAGGACAGACGCAGCGTACGTGTGCGCGCAGCGTACCTGAAGAGAAGTGATGGATGGAGTCACACCTCCGCGCCTCTAAACGGGGGAACATCTGCTGTCTAAGAGAGAAGGTAGGTTGCGAGTTGAACTAGTGATGCTGCACGGTGAAAAACAGCTGTGCGGCACTTTGTTAAATGAGATCCATCCAATTAAAACGCAGGATCGTAAATAAGGTCGGTCCACGCTGATGTGATGCCGTGCAAACATGAGGTCACTATTTTTTATTTGTCAAAAATGACAGAGTATTGTCCCGGCTCTCGTGTTAAATCGGGGGCGGAACATGTACAAATGCTTTCTACTCACACTTTGATGAAACAGTTGGATGTGAGAGGGAATTTAATATGAATAAAATGTGCAGATAAGTGATGTTTTAGAACTCAACAGGGGCCTGAAGTGAGATTTATCTACATCACATACAAAGATAAAAGCCACATGGACTCAAAGTGGATATGATGCAATGAAAAGGCGACCCAAATAAAACGTTCCATTAATTAGAAAAGAATCGTGGATTCCTCCTTTTTTGGTTCTACAGAGGCACTTGATTCCATTTAACAAGGACCCGTTGCAGTGGGAAGAGTTTAGTGACATCTAGAGGTGTGCCAGCATTTTGCAGGAGCATGTATGAGAACCTGCAACAGCCTTCAGTTATTCTCAAAACTCAACGTGTGTTCAGTTTGTCCATTCTGGGTTTCTATTAATACATCGTGGTGCAACATGGCCGCCTCCAGCGAGAGCAGCTGCTCCTGATGTAAACATACAGTAAAGGGCTCAGTCGGGGGCAATGAAAACCATTTAAGATACATTAAGCATATGTATTATGCAACATGTATTATTTATGTTTTATATATTATTTATGTCGTAGGATCGGCTTGCGCGCAATATTTATGTATTATTCATTGTTATGTATTGTTATGTGTTTTTATGTAATATTGTGTATTCCAATGTATCATTATGTCTCGGCATTTATGTCGACAAAATGTCACCAAAATCGTACACAACGGACCTTTAAAACCAGAGATACTTTGTGGTTTACATGTGTTTGTTTATTGATTTATTTACGATGGTGCAGCTGTACTCTGGATAGTCTGATTTTTTACTCCAGATACCTCAGGAAACGTAGTATAATAGTATAATACTAGTATAATACTACATGTCATTCTGGAGGTAGAGGTATCATGTGTGGGTATTTGTCTCTCGGCCGCCTGAAGCCAGTTGAAGGAGGCAGCCGGCGGCGGAGAGAAGCGTCTGTGGGTTGTTCTGGTGGTGGATCTGGGAGAAGCAGAGTGACGGAGCGCTGCGAGGTTCCAGAGTAAAATATAAGGGCAGTTGTTCCGGTCTCATTTAGACTTTCCGCAGCTTCACCGATTCCCTGCAGGTTCCCTCTTTTCGCCGACTCGTCTCCACCCCCCCTCCACGGACCCTCTGTGCTTTGAAGGGATGGGCGTGATTCTTTTCTTTTTTTTTGAAGTGCTGTGAAAAAGTCTAATGAGTCCCTTGATGTGATGTTAAAGTCGGTCAGCGGGTCCTGGAGGTCGAGATAGGACTAATAGGAACTTTAGTTACATTTGTCATAAATTTAATAGCTGCCTCAGAGCCGAGATAGTGGGCTTTTTACAATCAGCTTCTTACCG
This sequence comes from Chascanopsetta lugubris, assembly GCA_016785325.1. NCBI lineage: Eukaryota > Metazoa > Chordata > Actinopteri > Pleuronectiformes > Bothidae > Chascanopsetta > Chascanopsetta lugubris. Next base: position 9,046 of record JAFBJT010103770.1, read on the forward strand.
ATCTGGAGAAATGGATTTGGGGCTGCAGGGGATCCGGACACATGGGCTGAGGAACTGTCATATCTCTAAATGGGGTTATAGAGTTGTCAAGTGTATGTGAGATAATAAGGTCCAATATATTAACATGGAGGTGAGCTGGCGCCTGGAGTTACGCAGTTAGACCAGTCTATTAAAGCTGGAACCGAGCTGTTGCTATGGAAATCGATACGGGGCTTTGATGCCATGACGATCGAGGTATAATTATTCTGACCGATGATCATTTCGAGATCTATCTTCAAAATTCAATCATCGGCAGTTAAATGAAAATACATGTATATAAATGGAGCAATGGAGTAATGAAAACAGCAGCATACACTCATAAAAACATGAGTATCATTATTTCATATTCCATTTTTCCGCCTGCAGACACAGGTAAGATTTGATTTCATTTGTGAGGTCACGTACATTGTTGTTTATGATCCTGGAATGAGCTCTTTATATTTACATTAGGATCAGGATCTCTCTATGGAAGCGGCCATGTTGAACCGCCATGTTTTTACAGTAGCCCAGAATGTACAAAATAAACACTTTTTGGGTTTTTATATTTTAAGTTACACACACACACACACATGCATCTTCACTAACGATGGATTAATACATCACATCAAAGGCTTCAATTACTCTATTTTCAATATTGTATTTTGTTTTGTTTTTGTACTTGGACAAAACGTGAAAGAGATGTGATGTGAAGGGAATGGAGTGTGTGTTTTGCTTTGAAGCGTCGCTCTGAGAGATTCACTGAACAAAAGATGAACCTTATCAACTCTTCTACATGTATAGATCGAGAGGTCGCTCACCAGGGAATAAGATACACCATGAATCAAAGACCAGAAGATGAAAAAGAACTCCACGAATAGAAAATGATGCAGGGTTACCAGTGATGAGGGTTTGGGGGGGGGGGGTATTTTATATGAATTTTAAATATTTGTAATAAATAATGTAAGACTTTTACATTAAAAGTGCAGAATCAGTGATTTTACATGTTTAATTTGCACATATTTTAACTATTTGTATCATTTACCACTTTTTACCAGACACTTTTCAGTTTTTCTTCCTAAAGATTCCTTTGAGGCTCTTTACAGACTGATAGCGCGGTTATTGACGCAGATGCAGCCGATGTCTGAGGGATCCCTCTCACTCACTTTATATACTTCATCTCTGCCTTGGATATTTCTGCAGCTCCTAAAACACCTCCACCCTCGGTGCCCATCTCAATGCGATGGCTCCACATTCATTTCCATGTTTTTTGGAATGAATCATTCCCACCTCCAGGTGTCCACATACTTTTGGCCAGGTGATGCGTAATGATCTCACTTTCCTCTCATGCTCAGCCTCTCAAGGGGGTTTCCCCGCGTCGCCGTCATTCATTTATCGTCCCCACGTTGATACGACACAGGGTTCGGTCCCGTCCTGCCGCGTGTTTGTGAGGCGAACGCTGCTCCACCCAATTCACAGAAGTGTTATTCCACTCGCGCCGGAGCCGAGGAGCTGAATAATGCAAAGGAACCGGTTCAAAGTCTGAACGGCAGCCGGAGAGCGGCGGCCAGGGACTGCGACATCCAAACTGAAACAATTTGCAGTTCGGGGGCATGGCGAGTTTACGGATACATTTGATTCACATGCTGCTTTTCATGGCGTCTCCACATATTACTTCAGATAAGAGAAAATATACCTGGTCTACACATCAAAAGGAGACATTATGCATCCGAGGAGGTTACGACCGAATGCAGGTTGAATTCAGCCGAGATTCACTTTCAGTTCGGCCCAGATCTGATAACAGAGACTGTTTGTGAGGGGATGAATTAGAAAAACGCGTCCTCAGTCCACACGGTGACAAGACGTCGCCATAATATCACATTAACATCAGTACGAATTTCACAAGAACTCAACTTTTAGGGGATTAATGCAAATTCCTAATTAGTCTGAGACTCGGCAGACAAAAGAGGAACCAACAAAACAGACACTAAGACAACGAGCGAATTCATTGGTGTTGCATATGATATCTTTTTCAACCAATAAAGAGATTTGTTTATAAAATCCATGAAAAAATAGCTAACCTACGGACTCCTCCTTTAGCGCATGGAGCCGTGTGTGTGAGACCCGGGACACACATGTCCATCATGGCGCCGACATATGAAGTAGGAGTGAAACTGCCATTCACGCTCACACCCCCAGGCTATTTTGACTCACCGGCACAAACCTAAAGTGCTTGTCAGACTGGGGGAGGAGGCTGAAGAACACACGTGCAACGCACACGCACACACACACACATACACACACACACACACACACACACACACACACACACACACACACACTTCAGCATCAGTCCTGAACTAATGAGACATGTATGATAAAGAAAGACAAATACATCTGAGGAGAAAGTGACGGTCAAAGTTGCCCAAATTCTCAAAGACACAATGGCCACAGTTGCAGAAACACACAGCTGCAGGTTACTTATATAAGCATGGTTCCCTGAGGGAGGGAAACAAGGAGCAGCACAAAAGCACGGGGGGCCATTGTGTGCCTGCACTGACAAGGACAAACTGGGACCTCAGCATTGTTGTTTGTGCCCGGTGTAACTGAGGGCCAAGTTCTCTGAAGGCTACAGTGGTGACCTCTGAACACAGCACTGTGGATGGACCGTGTTACTGCAACGTGTCCAAAGAACCAAAAGTCTGAGGCTGATCGGGAAGGTCATTGGTTCAGATCGGGGGTGTCGAACTCATTTCAGACCACCGACGGATGCGGCCTGATTTGATCTCAGGTGGACTGGATCAGTACCATAACAACATAACAACACAAGGCTGGCCACAGTAGGCCAGCACTGGCAGGGGCCGGGTTCGGCCCACGGGCCGTGTGTTTGACGCCCCACGTCTGGAGGGTATTGGTTCATACAGCCAAAGTACCAACGCACAAATAAACACAAAACACCAAGAACAGCAGTTCTGCCTATTGCAGGTGATTACATTTACCATTTCAAATTCCATTAAATGCGCCATGGCATATCATTAGCTTTTCACTTAGGCCGACTGTGATGAGTTCAAAGCCACACCTTCACTTTGGATTAGTTTCTGCCGTGAACCGTGTCCAACGTTAATTAGGTAGGTTATATAAATTATATACATGTGTTACACACACATGGAGTCCAACTGCTGCTTCTTCTCACCAATTATGTCAGATAATTGTTATGACGACACAATGAGCAGGTGCAGGAGTTTGTATGGAAGCCGTGATGCGTTCACTGACACTATGGGAGAACCATTTAACTCAGAAGTTTGAGAACTTTCTTTTTTTCAATATCAATCCATTTCTAATTCATATGAAAATCATCCTTTTACATTAAATATATTCTCTGGTTGCAACTAATGGTCATTTTCAAGCGGTCTGTTCTTTCCTGGCTTGAAACATCAAACATACTCAGAGATCACAGGTTCAGAGAGCGGCTCATTTAGTATTCTGGAAATGTAACAAAAAAAAGGTTGAAATGCCTTTATCAAAGGTTGATTTAAATCTTTCAACATCAAAGTCAAATATTCATGTTTTAAAATGCCCAGTAATTGGTAAAGATTAAAAATGGCTTAGCTACCAGTTTAAGTTGCCTGTTTTGTGACAGCAGCAGTAAATGATGCGATTATTTTTGGGTTAGGGTTAGTCAACTGTCAAAAATAGAACAAGAAATCATTCAGTCATTTAACACTTTGATGGATGAATGTCATTTAAGAAATTACATTTTATTTGTGAGAATTATATTATATATTTTTTTCATTGAAAATATCAGGAATTATTTGGTTTAAAAAAATATGTGCAGAATTTAAACTCCAATGAGATAAAGAATGAAATATGCTGTTTAGCATTTGTTTTTGTTTTTTTAAATGGATTCAATTTTTCAGGATTTTCTTTGAGCACATTCAAATGTTTACAGCTCAGACCTGAGTCATTTCCAGCAGTGAAATAAAAAAGGTGCTGGAGCTGATCGAAGGTCTGAGTATGTACACATACACCTTATACAACATAATTCTCTGCGTCTCCATAGGAACAAATCGAGGAACTTTCGAGGCGTCGTCTGTAATTTGACGGCACTCTGCAACCCACCGCGGCATTAATGACGACAATGAAGGAAAATGGGAGGAGAGAGTGGACGGGCTAATCAGAGGAATGGATAGTCCGTCCGCTGCATTCAGCAGTCGAGCAGCTTTCAAAGGAAGAGGGGGGAGGGGGGGGGGAGTGGTGGTGGAGGGGAGGGGAGGGGAGGGGGAGCACATACAAGCTCTCTATTGACTGCGAAGCATCACCATGGCAACTCTCAGTCTTCTTCCCCCCCTGTTTTATCTCTTTTCTCCTCTTTCTCTGTCGCTAAAAATCGTTCTCTAGAGCAATTTCATTACCGCGGGTTTTGTAATTATTGGCTAATTGTGTCCTGGAATAAGTTCTGCGCTCACCTGATTTGTTGTTTTCTCCGACGCCTTTATTTGTTTTCATCGCTTTCAAACGACGGCCGCCGTAACTTTACGAAGTAAACGTTAACGTTATGGTCGATACGCGACTCCTAATCAACGTTCTATAAGACGGCGGGCACAGGCGGAAAAGTTGTGGGTATGGGGTGTCTGTGTGTGTGTGTGTGTGTGCGTGTATGTGTGCGTGTGCGCGCGTGTGTGTGTGTGGCTGTGTGCGGCTGTGTGTGGCTGTGTGAGCGAGTCCGATAATCAATATAAGACCTGGTACAACATGCTGCTACTGTATATGGAGCCTCCATTTAGCTCATAAATAACATGGGTTATCAAACAGATGATGTCACCGTTTGTGCAGAATTAAGGGGCGTGGCCTTTTGAGTGACACCTGGGCCGACGCGGCCCCTTCTGTGGATGCTGCGACAGCACCGCGGGCCCACATCCAGCTCTATTTGTGCTCCGCCTCGTTTCCCTTGATGAACCAGGAAGTGGGAGGAGTTAAGCATCAACAAGTCATTTCCTGCTGCATTTCTATTGGTTGGTTCGCAGATACACTGTATGTTGTCACAGCGGCATAATCGTAATATAACCCGCCCCCAAACTATCCAAACAATCTACAAGCTACTTTTACCATAGAACACTCGGACTAATGTCATGAAATAAAAAATAAAAAAGTATGAACATATGAATGTATATTTGTTAAATATATGTAGAACACGGAGCAATGAAATACTTCTAAAAAAACAAAAAAACAAACAATTCTCCTCTCTCCCGCACGGTGAAGATACTCACAGGTTGTGATCATCAAAAGCTGTGCTGCTGTTTGAGCGCGGTTTTGAATATGAGTGACTGATGAGCGCGGGGCGACAAGATGTTCTTTGGAGAACAGGCACAAACAAAAGAGTTGAGTGGAGATGACTGACGGAGCGTGAGAGGAGGAGCGATAGCAGCGGTGGGCTGGTCGGCGATAACGTGCTATGAAGCATCCCTCAAGTTTCCCATTATCACTTAATAGATAGGCTTTACTCAGGAATCCAGCTTCATTTGTCTGGATAATGAACTGGGAGCAGTAGTGCTGAATTAACACATACTTTCCATTGATTAGCAACACGCGTTAAGGCTCCAACACCAAAACAAATAGCCCCCCATTCTATTTGTTAAAGCAGTCAGAGACGTTGGAGGTTTCACGGCTCTTTTAAATGCCAGGCTGCCGACACCTCAGGTGAGTATCCGGGATCACGTGGTTCCCACAGATAAAAGATGCAGCTGCTGCAAAATGTTTGGGCAAATTGGATTTGGATTTTTTTTTCAAAATGTGAAAAGAAGTAAAAGTTTGATTTAATTAAGCATCGTTCAGACATGCGAGAAAGGGTGAGCACAGATACCTGATCCAGAGTTTCTCCTGATAATGTCTCAATGAGCCCATGTGGACCATGAACCAGGGGGGTTTCAACGGACCCACACTTCCTTTTTGTCATTTTGGCTTTGGACTGAAAATACAGTTTTAATGCTTCGTCCACTTGAAGAACTTGTAATTGAGCCTCCACTTGAGGCTTGTCTCTAAAAGCGAAGCCTCTCCCCCACGGGCTCCCATGTTAAAATGGTCGACCTTGAAGGTGAATTGAACACGTTTAAGGTCTGGTACAAACTAGGATTTTAGTTTCATTCAGTCAAATGCTTGCATGCTGGGAGTGATTTTTTTTTTCTGTTTTCTAATTCAACTATTTTCTATTCTATCATGTTTTGATATTGTGCAGAATTTAGGGGCGTGGCCTCTGGAGTGACACCTGAGCCGACCTGGCCCTGTCTGTGAGTGCCGTAACGGCACCATGGGCTCCGGCTCAACCCGTGCTCCGTCTCTTTGCCCATTTTTGGAAGCACCGGGAAGTGGGAGGAGCTAGTGAGTGAACCCGCCCACTACGAGCCTCACAAACACTTCGCAGAAACCTACGGGAGACATCACGGATGCCGCGGTGGTCTTCACGCACAGTCTACGGAGAAGATACGGGAGCCATTGTTTGACCCGTCACATCCACTGCAGCGCGCCATGAGCTCCACCTCGCATACATTTGCATTTTCACCCGGGTGTATAACACACGTGCGCTGCCACCGCAATGTTAAACCCATGTTTGTTGATATGCGGCACCAGCCACGACTTCCACCACTTTGAATGTATGGGGGGAGTCAGGCAGAGAGACCCCCAGGAGGGACCTGCACGTCCTGGATCTGCAGCAGGTTGAACGGGACGAGCAGCTAGTGGTATTCTGCTCGGATTACACAGAGCCGCATCGCGCAGATTAAGATCCGACCCTTGTACATGCTCGGGATTTGCAAACAGACTCGGCGGCGAGGTGCCTTCAGACATAAAAAGCGCACGGCCCCTGACTCGCAGCACCGACACGAGCTGCCGGCGAGGTGTCAGACACAAAGAGGGAAATTGCAGACTCTATTCATGAGCATCTCTAAAAAAAGACCGTTGCCAAGAACACGGCGTTCAAGTGATGTGACGGGTCATACTCGGAGTCGCTCGCCGTGGAAAACTTGGGAGGGAGGACTTTAGCGATGTTAAGAGACGCAGCCGTGATTTAAAGAAGGCAGCTTTGTTGGTTTATGAGTCTGGATTGAACTAAGTGAAAGTGAATACGTCAGTTTAAGATATTAGTCGGGACGATCGAGTGGGAACTGGTTTGTCACTTGCTCGGACAGAATTCCGCAGCGAGGGGATCAGTCACATTTTCAGCACTTTATGATTTTCACTTTAATCGCTGCTGAATATGCAGGAGGCAGATTTTCTGGCTAAAAGGGATAAATAATGATCAGCACCTCTTCATCTGGAAGTCTGAACACATGCCATTTACTTCAGTGAAAGGCTGGGAAGACTTGGCTGGTTTCATTATCTACATGAATATCAACACATTGGCAGAGATGATGAAATCTATAAATAAGGAGACAAAGAGTCCTGGTCTGACCTCTTACAACTAAATAGTAGCGCATGGTAAAAATAGGTTTTATTATCAGTTTTATTATTATTATTTTCATTATTATTTACTTGTTATGTATTTAAGATTCATGTAAGGCTAAGCTGAAACGTGATCAATTTTACCTCTGGAAGATTCGTGATTACTGTCCATGGTGCAAAATATCTTTGAAAGGGCTATTTGGTTGCAAAACACAAGTTCACCACAAGATGTCACTAAATCCTACACATTGTACCAGTAAGGCCCTTTCTACACAACTGTGGATGTCATGAAAAATCTATTTCCACACACACTTTCTTTTAGTAAAATATTTCTGTCCAGACATGTAAACGAAAATGCACACAAAGCATTTCAGGCCAGTAGGTGGCGACATATCTGATCTGTGAAAATAGTTACAGTAGATACAACTAAGTAAGACGGGCATGTGTGAAAGCGTAGTCATGCTAACTTTAGCGGTAAAGTTAATCAGACCTTGCTTGGAGCTTGGTATGGAGATGTTGTTACCATGGCAACGTAAATAAAGCACGAAACGACCTGCACCAGGAGAGAGTGTGAAAACTTGCACTTGACAAAAAATCTGTCCAAGTGATTTCAAACCATACTTGTGATCTGATGAGGAAATACTTTTTTTACACTGTAAATGGGTCACAAGGCCGTTAAAGCAGCTGCATTTAACCACGAGACTGAATGGATTTATGAGTCAGTTACTTTAATAATGAATGTATATTTAAGATGACATGAGAAAAAAAGCTACATTTTGATCATTTTAAGTATCATTTTATTTGAAATACAACAATGTAATAAAACCAAATTGTATTGGTTTTTATACTGTATTACAGTACATGGTGCATTTGCTGCCCCCTGTAGGAGACATGTGAGCGGCTCTTTACAAAACTAATTCATTCAACGACCAAATGAGTTGCAAACTTATATCAATGAATTCCCGATAAACCAACTGAAGGTTGCAGTTTCCGTGTGAAAAGCAGAGAAGCTCCGACGAGTAAAGTCGGGGCTGCGGAGGAAACGCATTTCTGAGGACGAGAGACGATCCCAGGAACGACTCCGACGCTGCGCGTTTCATGATACGACGGCGAGATTTAGTGTCAAGCCACGTATCTGCATGCCGACTGAGGCACAAATCATTAGAGGAGAGCTGATGATCTTTTGATTACGAGGACTTATGGGCCTGAGCCGGTGGTTTGACCCCTTTTATCCTGGGAGCGATATTAATGGACTTTGTATTATATCCTCTCTATTCCCGTTCCAACGCTGCTCACTCCTCCTCCTCCTCCTCCTCCTCCTCATGCTTCTGCAGCACATATATTTTTGGGGGGTTCGGCCACATTTCACTCGCCAACATCTGGCGGCGCAAGTTACACGTCGCACTGTGATGAATACGAATGTAGTAAGTAATTAATGCCGGTGCACTTCATCAACCTCTGGCAGAGCCGGCCCCGTGAACTCCCCGGAGCAGCGCGGCCGCAAATCTGGCCGCACCTCGGCTCTCCAGCCCGGTGTCTGTGCCGAGGTATCACGGCCGTCCCATTGGGCGCCACTTAATGATGGGGACAGCGACGCACACCTCCGCTCCTCTGGAGCTCCATCGCTGACAATAGCCAGGACTGTAGCACGAAGCCAACGCAGTTCCCCTGCAGATGCCCTTGATACATTGCCTTCAGATTGTGGCAGACCTTGACCTTCGACCTCTGACCGATACCATCTCATCACCTCATCTCTACAGGTCAACGTTTCTATCAAATTTAAACAGAGTCCCTGCAGGTCCCTTGAGTTCGTGGACGGACGGACGGACGGACGGACGGACGGACGGACGGCGAGGAATCGCAAAGCCTCTGGTGGTTGTTGTTACAAGTTGTGTGAAGAGAGGAACGTATTGGAGTTAAAAAAGGCACAAACCGTCAGTCATGTCTCATTTGTTTGTGCCGCCGTGATGCTACATTTTCTGTTTTATTTAAGAACCTGAACGGTAATGTGAAGAGAGTCAGAGTCAGTTAATTAAAAACCAAGAAAATACACCTGCAGGCTTGGTGGAGGAATTCAAAAAGAATTTGTCTTATTCACGGAGGAGGAAAAAAAAATCATAATTTACAAAAATATGTTTCCTTTTCAAGTCGAATCTACTTTCGTCACATGCACCACTGAAAGGTCGCGATTCAGACGACTGCCTCCACACGGTAGATTTCTGTCTGACTATTTTCACAGCGAGCCATTGATGTCAGGAGTGGACGATTGACTCAGACTTTTTCTATCATGCAGCCGCAGTCCTTTTTTTTTTTTCTCTCCTTTTTTGGTGAAAAGAAAAAAAGAAAAAGAGGAAAAAAAAAAAGTACATCTGAAGCTCCAGGGGCCCAGCCACAGAGAAAAAACATTCCATCCTTATTCTGCTGTTTTCTGAACTCCTCCTGCTCGTCTCCATGAAACATGGAGCCTGTGGGACAGAACACGAATCTTCAGAAAAGGTCTGAAAAAAAATGGAATCTGGATATTTTGCCTCTCACGTGTCAAGAAGCAGCAGGAGGTTTGACTTTCAGAGTGAGTTTACAACAACAGGAAAGGGCAGATCATAGACTGTATATAAAGATGGAGGCAGCCTCCGTGACCTCACCCATAGGTTTCTGCAGAGGGCTTATGGTAGATATTGTGGGTGGTGCCTAACTCCTCCTACTTCCCGCTTCCTCCAAAAATGGGAAAAGAGGCGGAGCACGGGTAGAGCTGGGGGCGGGCCCATGGTGCTGTCGCAGCATCCACAGAACAGGCCGGGTCGGCCCAGGTGTCACTCAAGAGGCCACGCCCCTTAATTATGCACAATTCCCACCCGTGCAGTTGTCGCAGAAACAAACATGGCTGACTGAGACTAAAACAATAGTTCGTAACAGGCTTTAAACTTGTTTCATTCACCTTGAAAGTTGACCACTTTAACAAGGGAGTCTATGGGGATTGACTCACTTTTGCAGCCTGCCTCGAGTGGCCACCCTGTGAACTGCAAGTTCTTCCCCTTCCCCATTGGCCTCATACATCAGCCCTGGAGGTTGCAGCCTGGATGAGATGTAGAATCAAACCCATGACCTCATGCATTGGAAGCGCATGCTGAGCTCCCTCCACCACAGTAACCGCAGCTAACTGACCGAGTTTCACCGAGGCCTGGATGAAGACTCCGAAGCACAAAGAAGGAATACGAGACATTCGGAAACTTCGACAAACTGCTGCAGGAAATGAGTGTTTTCTCCCGACTGAGGGTGGAGCCACACGGTCGTCACGGATACCTGCCTGCTCCAGGTCAAACAGACACAAACCGCTGTCGTCTGAGTGCAAACTAAAAAAAAAACAACAACAACAACAACACAAGTGGACGTCTGTGTTTCTGTTCTTCCCGTCGGACACTCGAACAGACGGCCGTCTGGAGACTCCGGGTTTAACACTCGGTAAAGTTCAGAGCCGCTAACTGGGATCCGAGTTTTGCGAGCCAATGAAAGGCGGCGCCCGGGGAGCGGCGACTTAAAGGAGGATTGAACTATGACACGGGATTGAAAAGTAGAAAACAGGCCCTGCAGGTGCTGAGTCACAAGTGTTGTTTACAAAGGACGGAAGGTCTGTGGTCGTCCGAGGTCACAACAGGTCCAGCGCTCTTCACAGAGGAGTCGATTTATTTCTATTAGTCGCGAAAACAGCCACACGAAGCATCTACACACTTCGCCCTGGGGCCGTTTGACTTCCATGTTCTAGTCTTTGGACCTTTCAGCAGACACAACGGGGACAACCGGAATCAAACCAACAACCCACTGGTTACAGGACGACCATGCTATAAAGCACAGCTGCTCAAATCGAAACAGGCACCTGGTTCAGTCTGGTAGATTTCAACAAGCTTAAAATAAACATCCCAAAATTTTTGTTTTATTTTAGTGAAAAAAATGTTCCTTTTTATGTGATAAATATCAAATGAGTCATATTATGTAGCATTTAAATATGGTGCATTATCATTATTATTGTTATTGTTATGATGATGATGATGATTATTATGATTATTATTATGTGGAATGCTTGCCATGCAGAACAAATACTCTTATATGAACGTGTTCTTGTTGCCAAATGAGTAGGTCAGCAGTTCAAACACTAGCTCTCCCCATTCCATGCGCGTGCACGTGCGTGTGCGCGTGTGCGTGTGCATGTGATGGTTTAATGGTTAAACCGAGCTGTGAGATAAGATCTGAGAGGTTCATTATGAAACTGTCTATTCAATCACCGTATTCTGATGATGCTGTGAAAACAGCAGAACATACGAGCCGACAGCCGAGACAGACTCCGTCTAACGAAGCAGCCGCTGGAGATCATGGCTATTTACAGTACATCACTGTGCACGGCGGAGGTCTGTGGCGCTGCCTGCCAAACAGGGCGGCGGATTATTAATAAAAAACCAAAAGAGTGGAGAATGTTCCGCCGAAAAGCCCGAAATCTGCAGCATTTCATCTTTTCACTCCACTTGCTTTCACAGTCACGGGTTTGATACCCACCACGGCTAATTCTTTACTTATCTCTTACAGCCATTTGGAAACTGCGGCGCCGCCGAGCCGCGCGCTGATGAAGCCGGGAAAATGTGCGCGTCGCACACATTTCACTTGGCATCGGCTGAATGGCTCGGGCGGCCGGAGCTCCGCGCCCTCCAACCATCTCATTACCTCTCTGGTAATTTAAAAGCAATAGTTTCATTATAATTACCCGCCGCTGTTGTGAGTCGCATTATCTGAGCCGGTATTGGACGCCTGGCCCTGAGCTCAACTCCCCCCGGTTGAGCGGTGCTGCAACAACAGCGCACTATTTCCAGGGATCGGAGGCAAAACTGTCGGTTCTGCGTATTAATAATTCGTGGGGAGGCTTCTGCTTTCTGTTTTACAGTCGAGTCGCAAACCGTTGGTGCGAAGTGAAACGGTGAAGCTGCTGCTGCTGCTGCTGCTGCTGCTGCTGCTTTTCCGTCTCCTCAATTACAGCTCATGAACGCTGGGCTGAGCCCGGCTCTGACTGTCCCTCTGCCCTCGCTGGGTTCACAGGTCCTGTGTAAGAGGAGGAAAAGTGCCGTGTCATGTTTCCAGAGAGGATGGATGCACTGACCACACAGGTGCTTTTGAGATTTGTCCATGTTTAGTTTTGAACTGTGTTTTTATAAATTCTGCACCATTTCATTTGGTTGGTTGGTTGGTTGGTTGGTTGGGTTAATGGTTGACGTTATTTATCGGTTGGTTGGTTGGTTGGTCGGTTGGTTGGGTTGATGTAATCTATTGGTTGTCTGGTTAGTTGGTGGGGTGGTGGGTTGACGTCTTTTATTCGTTGGTTGGTCGGTTGTTTTTTTGATGTAAGTTATTGACGGTTGGTTGGTTGGTTTGTAAGTTGATTGGTTGGTTGATTGATTCCATTGTGTTACTGTGTTTCTCCCTCGTGGATGAATCATCACAACTGGCAACAGGTGCGCCAAGCTTTAAAGCATAAACGATCTTGTGGTCAAACGGTGGTACTACAACCTCTATGGCAACATGGGACACAAACAGACCTTTTCCCCATAAGTGAACGTCGCGAAAAATGATCAGCGGTGACATTTTCGAGCTTAACTACAAACCAGCACAAAAACGTGCATATTCTTAATTCACTTCATTAGGTTTGTCCAGTTCCACAAAACACAAAAGAACATACACAGACATATGATTGTTTATCCTCGTGCCAATGAGCAGTGTTGAAGAACAGGACATTCAGTTCATATTATTAATAAAAATGATATTTTTGCTCCAGTATGAATGGCAGTTGTTTACAATGATGATGTATATTAAATTAGACCTTTCACACGATGTGTCCACTAATTTGTCATTTACATGTTGTTTTAGCCACTTTTTGAAAAATTAAATGAAATATGTTCATCATGACAGACAAGTTGTTTACATCATTTACGTTCTGAATGTATAATCTACACCCACTTGGCAGCGAATTCTTTAAATATACTTTATTAAATTGTTCTATACGTATTAAATGAAATGTCTCATTTAATGTGTGATAAATTGCTTTAAACACTAAACAGTGTGTGACATGTAAATGCACACAGCCCCATAATGATGGAATTATCTGCACTTCATGAATATTTATATGAAATCACATTTATTCGTTGCGAAGGTGTGACTGATACGATGGCGGCCATATTCCTGGAAATATTTCCATATTTCCATTAATTAGTAACATAATTACCATGTGAAGTCTTAACAGCAAATCATACATTAACGGAACATGAAAAAAATCATTGTTTTGATCAATTATTAAATTGCTCATTTTTGATGAAGACAAAATAAGACTTGTAAATTATTTTTATAGGGCTCTAAAATACATTTATATGAGACGGAAAAAAGGAGTATTGCACTCACATTCTAAAAATATTTTGCACTTTTTCCAATATTAATTTCAGGAAAACTGCACGCTACTTAAAAGTGTGTGCAACACACACACACACACACATAGCTACAAAACAAACTTATTGTGTGAGGAAAATAACATTGGAAAAAAGAAAAATAATATCTGCTGTTGCTTTATTCATTTTCTTTTTTTCTTTGATTTAGAAAATAAAAACTGAGTCTCATTTATGCAGAGCTCTCAAGTGCTATCAGAGGTTTAATGTTAGATTACATCTGTTGGGGTACATAACATTAAATTCGCTTGGCTGGTCATCTGTGGGGGGGCCCCCATGTAATTCTCTTTTGGGGCCCCCCAAAATCCCTAGCTACGCCCCTGCTCACCACATTCAGACCTTCCACTCAACCTTGATTGACTCCATTTAATACTGCAGATGAGATCACAAAATCTACCCGGATACAGCTGGATGCCTTTTCGGATTGGCTGATAAATGAAAATCAACTCGGTACAAAACAGGACATTTATGAATTTGGCAGATGACTTTTCTCAATATGTCTGACTGCCACCATTAATTCTATATAACGTGACAACTTGGTGGGCGTTACACTAAAGGTCTCGCATGTGAAGAGGCTGAAATGCATGTGTCACACGGTGAAGACATGAGTCTATGGTTGAAATAACCTTGAGCTTCACTGTGATTTATTACAAACTAAATTATGAATGAATACTGACTGAACACAATATTCAGCAGATGAATTAAACTAAAATATTGTACTTTGTAGCACTGGAAACTCCAGGAGAGGATGTGTTCTCCAGACAGGAGACGTTCGAGGCAGACGAGTGGCACTTGAAGCATAAAGCAGAGATTAAGTGAACAATACGCAGCAGGTTTCACTTCATGCGCTGCTGTTAGAGGACAATAAACGGAATAACTTCTTCATGCGAGAGAGAGAGAGCGAGCGAGAGAGAGCGAGAGAGAGAGAGAGGCTCTGCAGTGCTGAGAGAAAGAGCTTTGTGCAGATCTGAGGGTTTGTTTGTTTGGGGTTTTTTTTTTTTGGTTTTTTTTACTTCCAACGAATGAGGTTATTTTCTCACGTTAGCGTCGAGTCGTTCCTCAGCTGAAGTTAACCTGAGCTGATTCTCCACTCTGACCGCACCTCCCCTCGCTTTAGCCGCACTTTCCCCGTCGACACAAATAAAAACCCCTCCGGACGGAGAGCAGCTGGATCGGAAGACACCATTTAATGCACACGTGGCCGCGACACGGCCCCTTTGCCCTCTGCGGGGCGAGGACGAGGGTGGAAGTTAGGGGGAGATGTCGTCGTCCCCCGGGCCCGGCGCCGATTAATATTTCAGAGGGTGAACTTCGCCTCGTCTCTCTGCATCAGCTCGCGCAGAGTCGGACAGACACGGGCGGCCAAACACAATCACCGGGACGAGGCGGTATCTAAAGAGCTGCGGTCGACAGGTAACCTTTTACCGTCGCCCGCCACCGCGCCGGACACACAGAGGGAGGCGGAGCCCCGGAGCCGGAGGACGGCCGCTATAAAGAGCGGGGGGGGGGGGGGGTGGGGGGGGGGGGGGGGGGGTTGGGAATGGGATGAATTCATCAAACTGGTAATGAAGAGACAGAAGTGGCTCTGATGCACTGAGCTGTGGAGATACAGCAGAGTCTAAGGTGTGAATGTTAAAATCTGAGTGAGAGCCACAGGACTGACTCTCCGGGAGCCAACGCGGAGTTTCAAGTCTGGAGGAGCTGAAGGAGGATCTGGCCTGTTCTCGAAGGATTGATGCAAGAATGAAAACAATAAAAAAAAAATTTAAAAAAGGTCAGGATGCAAAAGTTGTGAAGTCTCTTCTGTGTTTCTCCATGCACCACATGAGGTTCTGAGTCTGGGCCGCTATTAAAATCAACATGTCCATAAATTAAGCTGGATGATTTTAAGGTACGCTTGAACATAAAACTCTTTTGGATCAGGGTTCAGACTGTCTCATCAACATATGACACACTTTATAAATGTGCAACTCTAAATAAAACGCGGAAATATGAGCGACTGACATCATCCCACCCGCGCAGGACTGTCAAGAAAGTGGTAGCTCCACCTACAGCAAGTGCAAGTGCAAATTTCATGCGTGGGCCATTTTCATATTTTTTTTAAGAATTCACTGCGGGCCGGTAAAAAAAATGAACCACGGGCCACAGTTGGCCCCCAGGCCACCGTTTGGACAGCCCCGATTCAGGGTCATTCCACAATGCTACACACAGCTGCTGTGAAACATTTCTGCCGATAGAAGGAAGCGAATCACCATAAAGAGTCGATTCATAGTCACAGCAAATACCTGCCATTCAGGTTCATCTGTCACAAACGATGTCATCGTTGTTGATAGTGATTCTATCTCAGCAAGCCCTGCTCGTAACGCTCCTACATCAAGTCCGATGATGCATGAAATAAGAATTAAAGGCAACACAAACCACCGTTTGCCCCGTTCCACTTTGCTGCTACACTTTCAAATCAGAGAGAGAGTGATGAACGGAAGTGAACAGCCTGTTCGCACGGGCCGTCAATCCAAACAGTCATCCACTCACTCACTGATGAGCACAGGCATGTGGTCATGAATGGACATGGATCCATGTTACCGAGGTCTCACGGCGACGTGACCTCATGTTGGTGCTGGAGGAGAAGTGATGCATCACCAGGTCCAGGACAGTTTCACTCAGACTACAATATTTTGGAAATTCATTAAATGTAAAAAAAAAAAAAAAAACGTTCGACAGACGGGAACCGATTTATTCCTGGACAGCTGTTCTCGCTTCTTTGTGAAACCTGTCAAACGGCTCCAAAACCACAGGGCGAAAAGACTGGGCGGGATTTGTAATAATAACATTCATATTAGAACTGCGAATTACAAACTAAAAGGAGCAACCGATTTATTGTTCATTATCATGTTGTTATTAATGTAAAGATTATGATTTTAGGTTTCAATTATGCTACAAGGGCACAGCAAACCAGATTTCCACGAACAACGTTTTCCTTTGATGACTCGACGCGAATAAAAAGTGCACGGTTTTTACGATGCAGAAAACATTTAGCTGATTGTGCAAATTAATGTTAATAATATCACTGATAATCACTTTTGGCTCAGCAGCAGCAGCAGCTGTTTCTCTCCCAGCTTTATTTTTACTCAATAATCTACTTCGTTTATGGTCTATTAGAGCAAGTTAGTCATTCTGAATTTGTTATAATTAAAGATTTATTTTCTTCAGACATCAGGGAGCCAATTACACTCATTACCTTGAATATTACCTCATTTGATTCTAAAAGCTTAGAATAATATGGATCATGACATGCCGATGTGCGTCAAAGAGCCAGAATCGGCGCCAATAATCGGTCCGACCGATAATTGTTCGATCCCTAATCATGCAGTACAAATTCATTCAAAAACAAATCCTTTCTAGATTTCAAAAATGTTGGTACAGATACAGGACTGAAGTGATTCATCGACGCTTATGCTAATGCTAAAGCTAATCAGTCGATGGATTGGAGAAACGAGGCGCTCAATCGTTCCCAGTCTTACGGCCGAGGTCGTATCAACACGTCACGACGAGCACAAAGTTGAAACCTCCCAAACAGACCTGATGGGGTCTTTGCGCCGCCGCCGCCACCGCCGCCGCCGCCGCCGCCTGATGGAGTTGACAACTCTTCTGCCCGTGTGCCACTTCGGCGAGTGCGCCTCACGCCACGCGTTGCTCCGTATCAGCGTCTCCCTCTCTCGCCAGAGGGGGGCGACCGCTGGGTAATCGACTAAGAAACTGGTGGGTCAAGGACCCGAAGGGACGGGTATGCGGGACATCTGAGGTCATTCTAAGTTCAGTCTTTGTGCTTCCTTCAGATGTGCACCGACTCTTCTGCAGTCCGCGTCCACGTGTCTGGACTCCTGTCGGTGAGCTCAGCCCCGGAGCCCGCAGCTTTACCCGCTGCGCAATAATTGATACGTGGATGTGATCTGTGAGTTTCTCCTCTAATCCTTCAGACATATTTTCCCACAGATGGAAATGTGTCGGCGTGTCTCGCCCGGGGCGGCGTCGGCTTGGGGATTTGTCGCCATTTGTATCTTGTAACCCGCACACCCCCCCCCCCCCCCCCCCCCCCCCC